>JAAGKR010007017.1:12621-39362 GCA_011419295.1 Clarias macrocephalus | reverse complement strand
CCCCCCCCCCCCTTTCCTCTTCTGATGTGTTCATAGCCTTACCGGATACATGGGATGGCACAGATGGGAAGTGCAGTGTGTTTTTAACATCTTTGGATCTTGTGTTTGAGTTCAATCCCACCAGGTACTCCACAGACCGACTGCACATTGCACTCCTCGTCTCGCTGCTGTCTGGGCAGGCAGCTGAGTGGGCCACGGCGGTTCTTAGGTCAGATTCAGATACGGCCTACTCATATGGAGAGTTCACCCGCCAATTAAAGCTGACCTTTGAGCATCCTGCTGCTGAGGTGGAGACCGACAGCAAACTGTACCATCTGCGGCAGGGTGGGTCGCCCGTGAGCCGTTACACTGCAGACTTTCGCACCCTCGCCGTGCAGACCACCTGGGGGATGCCGCCCTCCGGACGGCTTACTTTGAAGAACTGGCGTCTCGCATCAAGGACGAGCTCGCCGGGCGAGAGCTTCCAGCTACCCTGGAGGGTTTGGTCCAGCTCGCCCTCCGGATCGACCAGGGCTTGCTTGCTCGCCCGAAGCCAGCTCCCCGAACCCTGCCGCCCATCATGCCCCTCTTCTCACATTCCACGCCCCGATCACCAGCTTTCACCACCACCGTTCACCGTGGTTGACACGGGAGCCGGGGAACCCATGCAATTAGGACGCGCCTCCTTGAACCCTGCAGAGCGAGAACGACGTTTCAGGGAGGGACTCTGCGCCTATTGTGGGTCAGCAGCCCATCATCGAGCGATATGCCCCTCACGCCCGGGAAACGACCAGGCCCGGTGAATCAGGGGGGCAGCTCACCGAGTCACCTCCATCTCGCCACCACCACTCCCAGCATCTCGCGTCTCATGGTTCAGGTACACCTCCAATTTGGCCACAAACGAGTCCAAAGCTCCGCGTTCATCGACTCCGGTGCCGCCGGAAACTTTATTGACTCCTCCTACGCCAAAAGATTGGAGACTGAGGCGTTATCCCAGCCCGTTCGAATAACATCCGTAGACGGTCGGCCCCTTTCCACCAGCCCTATCACCACCCAGACTCGACCCATCACCCTCACCATCGATCAACACCAAGAATCAATCCGTTTTCACCTCACCTCCATCTCTTCGCCACCCATCATCCTCGGATATCCATGGCTGCTCCAACACGACCCTCTCATCTCCTGGTCCCAAAACCGGATCCTACAGTGGGGGCCGACCTGCCTCGAACTCTGCCTACGGGCGCCGGCTGGGACGTGCTCTAGGGAGTCCGAGGTCCCCGATGTCGACACCAACGCCATCCCCACTGCATATCGGGACCTGGCTGAGGTCTTTTGTAAGAGACGCGCCACCCACCTTCCTCCTCATCGCCCCTGTGACCTGGCGATTGAGATCCAGCCGGGTTCCGCTCCACAGGAGTATGTGTCGTCCGCTCTCCGCCAAGGTACCATCCGACCCTCCTCCTCGCCCGCCGCCGCAGGATTTTTCTTCGTAAAGAAGAGTTGGGGATCAGGGACTAAACAACATCACCATAAAAAACCGACACCCGCTGCCTCTTACCAACTCAGCCCTGGACGCCCTCTCTGGTGCCACCATTTTCACAAAGTTGGACCTCCGGAGCGCCTACAACTTGGTGCGTATCAGGGAGGGCGATGAGTGGAAGACAGCATTTATTACCCCTACTGGACATTACGAAAGCCTAGTCATCCCCTTCGGACTCTGTAATGCTCCAGCAGCTTTTCAAAGCTTTATTAATGACGTGCTCCGGGACATGTTGGGACGATGGGTATTTGTCTACCTAGATGATATCCTCATCTACTCCCGCACCGCCGAAGAGCACATCCAACACATCAGGGCGGTCCTCAAGAGATTGCTCGCCCATCGACTGTACTGTAAGTTGGAGAAGTGCGCTTTTCACAAGCGCTCCACGACATTCCTGGGTTTTGTCATCTCGTCCCAGGGTGTGGCCATGGACCCACAGAAACTGGAGGTTGTACGTCATTGGCCCCTACCCAAGACTCTCAGACAACTTCAACGGTTTCTTGGGTTTGCGAACTTGTATCGTCGCTTTATCCGGGACTACAGTACAGTCGCAGCACCTTTAACCGCTCTGACTCGCCCATCACCTCATCCCTTTCAACTCAACTCCACAGCCATCACCGCCTTCCACAGGCTTTGCCATCGATTCACCACCGCTCCAATTCTTCGCCATCCAGATGCTAACCAACAGTTCGTTGTGGAGGTGGACGCTTCAGAGGTGGGCGCTGGAGCTGTTCTCTCTCAGCGGGGTCCAGACCAGAAACTACACCCTTGTAGTTTCTTCTCCAAAAAATTTGACCCCACTCAGCAGCGATACGGGGTAGGGGACCGCGAGCTGCTGGCCATAAAGTGGGCATTGGAGGAATGGCGACACTGGCTCCAGGGCGCCAGAGAACCGTTTATTGTCTGGACCGACCACCAAAACCTCATCTCCATCAAAAACCTGAAACAGCTCAACCCAAGGCAGGCGCGGTGGTCTCTGTTCTTCGAGCATTATAATTTCCACCTATCCTACCGGCCGGGGTCAAAGAACATCAAGGCCGACGCCCTCTCTCGACAACATGAGGGGGACGTCCCCCGGGTGGACCCCGCGTCTGTCCTGCCACCCTCCAAGATCATTGCCCCGCTCCGTTGGGAACTGGAGATGAGGGTTCGCCAGGCACAAGCCACGGAGACCGAACCGGCAGGTGTGCCGCCTGGACGGCTCTACGTACCCGGGAACATCAAGACCGTCGTCATCCAGTGGGGTCATTCCTCACCACTGTCAGGGCACCCAGGCACGCAGCGCACCCTTCAGTACATCCAGCGCGCCTTCTGGTCGCCCTCAATGGCCAAAGACGTCGAGGAGTTCGTCCAGGTGTGCCCAGTGTGCGCCAGGGCCAAGACCTCCAACCAACCCACACCAGGGGAGCTCCAACCACTCCCAGTTCCTCGTCGGCCCTGGACGCACATTGCCGTTGATTTCATCACGGGCCTGCCGGTCTCTGAAGGAAAGGACGTTGTCATGACCATAGTGGATCGGTTCTCCAAAGCTGTGCACCTGGTGGCCCTCACCGGACTCCCGTCAGCTAAAAAGACAGCCGAGCTGATACTAGAGCACGTAGTCCATCTGCATGGGTTCCAAAAGGACATCGTCTCGGACAGGGGGCCCCAGTTCACTGCACGGTTCTGGAAGGCCTTCTTCCGTCTGATCAATTCTACCTGTAGTCTCTCCTCGGGCTACCATCCCCAGACTAATGGTCAGACGGAACGGGCCAACCAACAACTGGAGCGCTACCTGAGATGTTTCATTGCCGACCGCCAGCGCTCCTGGGCCCGCTACCTCATCTGGGCAGAACTGTCTCACAACCTCCACGTCTCCTCCGCCACGAAGTTGAGCCATTTGAGGTATGCCAGGGTTTCCAGCCTCCGATGTTCGAACATCAAGAACCAGAGGTTGAAGTACCCTCGGCCCAACAGTTGGTCCAAAGGTGTCGACGGTCCTGGATTCAAGCCAAAGAGGCCATCCAGCGCGCCAACATTCGCTACGCTTCACAACATCGCCGTCGACACCCTCCGGGACGATTGTACCACATAGGTGACAAGGTATGGCTGTCTACAATTAACCTACACCTCTACACTGAATCTAAAAAGCTCTCACCCAGGTTCATTGGTCCATATCGCATCACCCTCTGTATCAATCCTGTCACCTACCGGCTCCAGCTGCCTGCGGCGCTCCGGATCCACCCGGTATTCCACATCTCCCAGCGCAAACCCTTCATCACTTCAACAATGGTTGCGCTTTCAGGAACGCATAAAAGGAAACAAGATGACGCGTCACATCGCTCAGTCATTGAGTTCAATTCATGCCTTTGCCGATGCGTTACCGATTCTCACATGAGTACTCACCAATTCGGTTTGCTTCCTCGATTGAGTGTGTGTCGCTAGAACGCAGGTTTATTTGTGTAAATCCTTGCTCTTCGTGTAAGAGAGTTCTGAGATTAAACGCGTGGTTATTCTGCCTGCTCGCGCTACTTCCGCGTTTGGGTCTACCGTCCACGCCACACGGGCTAACTGCTAAGGTTTTTGTCTTCTCCCCTCGGTCGCTCGTGACAATCCCGAGGTATTTAAATGAGCATACTGCATTGAATGGGAACAAGGAAAGAGTTTGAATGTTAGGGTTGATTGGAAATATAATACCTTTAGCAAAGTTGATCTTGTATCTTGATATTTTCCCAAATTTAGCTAAAATTTACAATGTTTGGTATTGATTATGAAGGGTTGGAGACATGTACTAAAAGGTCATCAGCATATAACGATACTTCGTGTTCTTTTCCCCCTATCATTATTCCACTATAGGTTGTAGATTCACGCAAAAACTTGCCAACTCGTGGAGCGACTTAACGGAAATAATTAGAGCTGTTAATATTAGTAATGGGTCTATATGACCTGGGGTCTAGGGGGGTCTTGGTCTTGGGACCTTATGTATTAAATAGATAGTTGCTTTATAAAATGTTGTTGGTAGACAACCCCTCTCAAACGATTCAGCAAAAATGTTTTTGGACAATTAATCCATACTTAAAAACATAATAATCTACAAAATTTATCTATACCAGAAAACAGTCCAACAAAGGTACCACCAACTAAGAAAAAAATCTATAATTAAGACAAAAAAATTTTTGAACACTTAATAGTGGCTTCATTAAAGATAACAGATATGGTGTTTCAGTATTTAATTTGCCGTTCTGTTTATCTAGATGAATTTCCCTTTAACTGTGACTTCAGCAGTGACATTAACAGTGAGGAGACGTTACCTGTGTAGAGGTGAGGAGTCTCCAGCTTTAAACTCAGTAGGAAGATCCATAGACGCATCACTCTTCATGGAGATACAGCTGGGTGCTGCTGATTCTGATCTCTCTCCCTGGGGTTTACTGCAGCACATTATACACAGTCCTTTAGTTATTTATATACAGTACACACTAGTGTTAATTTTGTCAGGTATTTTCAGTTTTAGTCTTAGTCCCGGGATAAATGTCCCTGTTATTTTTTATCATATTTAGTCAATCTTATCCTAATTTTGTTTTGTCACGTTTTAGGCGACTAAAAGTCTGGACATTTTAGTCTAGTTTAATCAGAGGAGTCCGTAAGTATTTTTGTCTAGTTTTACTCAATAAAAACGTAACATTTTAACAATAAGATTATTATTAATTCATCCTACAATCAATCTAGTTTAGTCAAAACCCTTTTGTAAGGTTTTTCACAAAATAATTATCTTAACATTTTAAATGTATCTTTTCATCTGATGTTTTCAGCTAATTATATTTATTTGAAAGAAACTTCATGCACGCACATGAAACACTAGCATACACATATACACATATACTACTAACTGCTTAAACAACCACATATGAAATGCGCACACAAATTCTCCGTGCACACAGTTTGTGTGCGCGCGCACAGAGAGTTTGTGTGTGTTTGAGTAAGCCATATACGGCGCCCCATAAAAATGGTCCCAAATAATGGTCCCAATCCCAGCGGATTATAACGAAAATTAAATGTTGACGAAAATAAAGACAGATGTTTTATTTGTTTTTATTTTTTTAAACATTCTCTATATTGAGCCTTTTTTTAAAATGGCACAACATTTCAATACACTTCTTACAAATTGTATTTATCTCAAATGGTACAAAAGCAAATTAAATACAAACAACTAAAAAAAGCGGGGGGGGGGGTGCAGGGGTGGGAGGGTTCCACTATAATATAATTTTTTCATTCTTTTTTTTTGTGACATCTGATCTTCTCCAATTGTAGGTGATGCATAACATCTTTAATGAGGGTTGAATGGTGTGGTGGATTTTTTTGTTTCCAGTTGAGGAAAATTTGCCTACGTGCTAGGGGTAGCACAGTTTCAAGCATTGTACACTGACCCTTAGTCAGCGCCACTTTATCACTGTTAACACCAAAAATAGCTAATATTGGGTCTGGGTCCAATGGTTTACCTAATGCCTCTGACATTGATTGAAAAACCAAAATCCAATAGTTACTGATGATGGGGCAATTTCAAAACATATGACCTAGTGATTCTGGAGCTTGACCACACCTGTCACATTGTGGGTCCACTGAGGGAAACATTTTAGAGAGCTTTAGTTTGGATATGTGAAGTCTATGTAAGATCTTAAATTGTATGAGACCATGCCTAATACACACTGAAACCGAATGAACTTTTTCTTGTGCTTCATCCCATTGCTTTTCTGTAATATTCTGTAAATAATTGCTTTTCTGTAAAATAAAGGTCTTTTTCCTACTGGAATATTCAGTCGTATTGGAACGGGTCTTGACAAAGCCGAGTAAATTAATGCTGGCCAAGAGGAAGGTGAACATGATTTATTTTCCATATCGCACCATTCTATTGGCCTCTGCTTTTATCCAAATGAAAGTGTTCTTATGTTACATGCACTATAGTACAGCTGAAAATGAGGTAAACTCATCCCTCCTTTCGGCTTCATCCTTTGTAAGTATGTCTTCTTAATTCTAGGGTTCTTTTTGTTCCAAATATATTGAGTGATTAATCTGTCCAAATTCAATAAAAAAAATTTATTAAAATAGACTGGGATACACTGAAAAAGAAATAAATATTTGGGCAAAATACTCATTTTCACCGTATTAATACGGCCTGCCAAAGAAACAGGGAGATTGGAGCACTTTTTAAGAAAATGTTCAAATAGTATATTCAAATAGCTTCAATATATTTTATTTAAAAGTGTAGAAAAACATTTAGTTATAGTGATCCCGAGGTATTTAAATGAGCATACTGCATTGAATGGGAACAAGGAAAGAGTTTGAATGTTAGGGTTGATTGGAAATATAATACCTTTAGCAAAGTTGATCTTGTATCTTGATATTTTCCCAAATTGGGACCTTATGTATTAAATAGATAGTTGCTTTATAAAATGTTGGTGGTAGACAACCCCTCTCAAACGATTCATTAAAGACCTCCAGAAGCATTGATGATATTTGGTCACTAAAGCATTTATAAAATTCCGTTGTAAAGCCATCTGGACCAGGGGATTTTGAACTTTGCATTTTATATATTGCTTGTTTGATTTCCTCAGTAGTGAGCGATTGTTCCAAAACCTCATTACTTTCCACAATAAAGATGGGAATGTTCAGTGAATTGAAGAACTGGGATATAAATGTTGGGTTATTAACAGATTCTGAGGAATACAATTTTGTGTAATTTTTTTTTATCTCATTTGTTTTTTTTTCGAATTGATGCAATTTGTCTCATTTTCACCAATTTGTCTCTTTCCTAATTTCTCTTATCATTCTTAATCATATAATATGTGGCTTTTGCCCGTGTCAGACGATCAGTAGTCTCTGATGTAGAGAGCAACTGAAATTCTGATTGGAGAGAGAGTGTCCCGTTATAAACTTCTGGTGAAGGGAGGACTGCATATTCTTGATCTATTTCAAGTATTCTGTTAGTTAATTTATTTTTTTTCTTCTTTACATTGTTTCCTTATTGAAGAATTACAAGAAATAATCTGCCCATGCATATATGCATTAAATGCCTCCCAAATTGTGGATTTAGAGACGTCTGCCGTATTGTTTGTTTCTAGATAAAATCTTATTTGAGATCTGATTTGTTCTGCTAATGTTTTTTCAGCTAATAATTTATTGTCAAATCTCCATTGAGTAGTGTCTTGTTTGGTTTCAAATAATATCTGAAGAACTAAGAGGCTATGGTCAGATAATACCATTGCCTCATAATCACAATACTGTATGTAATTGCTGATAAAAGTTTATAATGTATCAAAAAATAATCTATCCTAGAGAATGTGTGATGAACTGGTGAAAAAAAAGGAATATGATTTTTGATTCATTGTTGATTTGGGAATCTCCATGGATCCCTTAATTTAAAGGTTTTTATATATGTTTGCAGCGTTTTGGCTGATTTAGGTAGGAGTATAATTCTACTTGAAGATCTATCTGTTCATCACAAAGTTAAAATCCCCTCCCATTATAATTTGGTGTGTATCCAAATTAGGCAAAGCATTCAAAAGAGAAGATATAAATTGTTCATCATCTATATTGGGTGCATATACATTTACGAACAGTATTGATGCGTTGTAAAGTTTTCCTGCTACTATAACATAACGTCCATTGGATTCAGAAATACCTTTTGTTGCGGTAAATTGTGTACCTTTCTTCACGAGAATAGCTGTTCCTCTAGCCTTAAGACTATAGCTTGAATGAGAGAATTGACCAACCCGTTTTCCCCTTAATCGACTCTGGTCTTGGTTCTGTATGTGTTTCTTGTAGGAATACAATATCAGCTTCTAGTCTCTCTAGATGGGCTAATACATTTCCCCGCTTTACAGCCCTATTAAATCCTTTCTAATTCCAGACAAACTGAACAATTTTTTTTTTTTTTTTAGCAGAGTTTGTTATCCTACTGGCCATGATCAGAAACTTGAGCAATGTTTTAGAAAGCAGCATTTAAAGCAAAAAGAAAAGAAAGAAAAATGAGGAAAAAAAAATAATAAATAAAAGCATAAAAAATGAGGAGGGGGTAAGTGCCAATTCTTTTTTGTTAACCACAAAAAAGAAGAACTTTCTGGTTGCACAATAACCAGAGTCACATAACAAAAAAACAGAGCAAATTTAGAAAACCCTTTTTACCCATCACACCTACAATAAGGCTAGTAAACTGTCTGACTTACCACTTAGCTCTTTTCTAAAAAAAATATTACAGAAAAAAGTTGCACAACAGTCTCACTCGCAAATATTTCACTTTAACATTTCCAATTTTTAAATTTTAATTATTTTTCAGATGAATTTGTTGAACTCTGAAGTTTATCTAAATTATAGTTTATTATTGCATCTGTCCGTGCATGCTGAGAATGGTGACAGACATTGCACTTAAACAATTAGTCCAACCTCTCACATCTCGTCCATCTTAGTTTGAGATTTCTTCTCCAGGAATTTCTCAGCTTCACCAGGACGCTCAAATGTGTATCTAATCCCATCCACTAATTGCCAGTCTGGTCGGATAAAACAAGCTATAACTTATCCCCGCGGCTCTCAGCTTGGCTTTCACTAGATTAAATGCAGCCCAAAGTTTGCCAATCTCTGCACTTACATCAGGGACCCTTTGTAGTGGAGACGACCTTTATTTCTGGATAGTTTCAGGATTTTTTCAGGTTTTTCTTTGGAAACAAGCAATTAATGCCCGAGGCCTTTTCCCCTGGTTTTTTTTTTTTTGGTGCTAGAGTCCTGTGCGAGCGATCTACTGTCATGTTAAAACCTCGCAGGTCATCAGCTCCGAATAATTCCAGTAGCAGATTTTTGATGAATCGAGTCGGATTTCCTGCTTCAACTCCTTCGGGATCCCTATAAATTTTAGATTCTGTCTCCGGCTACAATTCTCCAAGTCCAAGTGTTCTTTGGCCATGCGTTGTTCTAATACTGCCACTCTATCCATTGTGTCACTCAGGGCCTTCCCCACCTCTGTGCTCTCACTCGCCGATTCGGCCTGTGTCTTGTGTAAGGCGACCAGCTCCGAGAAAATTTCCTCTCTCAGGAGGTCCTCCTTTACCTCCTCTCTATTTTTTTTCATCTCCAAATGAAGATTTTCCATTTGCGATTTAATGTCATGAATCACTTCCAGTCGATGTGTCTGAAGTTCGGCTCTGAGTGCATCTAAATAGGAGAGTTGCGTAGAATCTCCCATTTTTCTTTCACTGGTTTCTGCTTTTGTAACTTTTTGGCATATTTAAAAAATATATATGCTCGAAATAATCGTTGTAACAATGTAAAGAAAGTATACATTAGAATACAAATTTTAGTACAAAGTTTATTCTGACAGCAGGCTTACAGCCAGCACTCAAACACATCCCATCACTCCTCATTCATCAAATGGAGATGCGCGTTCAGCAACAGGGACAATGCACTCAGAGGGAGCCTTTAAAGGGCCTCCAGAGCTTCAGTCAGGTAAATTCAGACTCATGGTGTGTTGTCATTTCCTACAGATTTCAAGAGAGCTCCAGGGAGCCTTTCTTAGATGAACCACCAGCTAAGAAGTGACCGTTGCTTTCCTCCGGTGGTCACTCCAGCTTCCTCGCCTCTGACTGCTACTGGTCACAGCTACTGCTTGAGTGCTTCATGTGGCCACTCCCAACAAGAGGGACACCAAACCTGCACCATCTGCACCTGCCTGTGCTTGGGTATGTACATCTCACACTATGGCACACAACCTTATATTCCCCTTTCTGAACTATCACAGACTGTAAATAAAAGAGCACCAGTGTTCCTCCACTACTTTGTCCTCAAGTCTGTGTTAAGACCTGTCCTGTCAAGAGCTCCTACATTCATGGTTGCAGACAAAAAAGAGATTTTTTAACCTTACACACAGCAAATTAGTTACTTGGCTAGAACCTGACCAGTATCTTTTAACAAATTTATTTAGGAATCAGACTGACATTAGGTAACATGGGAACCATTTATTATTTATTTATTTGAAACTTATACTTTCATATGGTGCAACTCTAAAAGATTCTCATTCCATCGTATCTTATAAGGGCCTAAATGAGGCCTAAATGAGTAGTTATCTAACCTGCAGTGACCTACTGTAACATACAGCAATGCAAAAAAGTATTTGGATACTTAAAACCAACATGACAATCAAAGTAGCATTTATTTTAAAGATACCGCAAACATGCTTTTTAAGCAAAACATTTCTAAAAAATAACTTTAAATGAGGTAGAATATATTTATGTGGACACTTAATAGGGGTTTAATTAATCACAGTTATGATGTTTTAGTATTTAGTTCGCAATACTGTTTATCTACACAAATTTCCTTTTAACTGTAACATTAACAGTGAGGAGGTGTTACCTGTGTAGAGGTGAGGAGTCTCCAGTTTTAAACTTCTCAGGATGATCCACAGACCGATCCCTCTCAATGGAGATACAGCTGGATGCTGATTCTGATCTCTCTCCCTGGAGTTTACTGCACAACATTATTTTAGCTTGTTAATTTAATAGGAGCTAAATTTTACTTGCAATGCACAGAATTAATTTCATGGTGATCCTTATTTTTTCCATAATATTGACCACTTTATTATTTACACCTTTACATTACTTATTTTATATGTACTCATTAAATTTGGATATTAATATTTAATGACTGAAATACCTAGGTATTGCAGGTTACCTTTTTTTATCAGTGTCAAGATCAGGAGTTTCCATCTTTGAACATCAGTATCCACAAAGTCGCAGTAGAGTTCTGAAGAATCACACTCCTGGAAAGCACAAAAACAAATGTGTAGTTAAACTTCCATACAATAAGTTTCACATCTTTGCCCTAAAAAACACTGGCCATTCTTTGGTTAAAAAACAAAAAAATTTGTGTTGCACAAATGAGTAATCAGCCTGGTCACCAGGACTGACCTTTGAAATTCTCCTTTGAAAGTGCTTTTCTTGATCAGGATCACAGGAAATCTGAAACCATGGACATGAAAAGAAAAGAAATATGTGTTGAAAAAATCCTTAAAACATACGTAGAAGAAAATAAAAATATATATCCTTATATTGTGAGATCTTCCAAATCCCAAGTGATTCATACTTCCAGGTCATTTCTAAATTGCGAGACAAGTTGATACAATAGCAAAATAATCATCATCCTTAACAATTAATAACTAAAACTGATATATAAACATGTTTTAGATGTACACTGATACGTGTACGTCTTCTTCTTCATCTTTCGGCTGTTCCTTTTCAGGGGTCATCACAGCGAATCATCTGCCTCCATCTAACCCTATCCTCTGCATCCTCTTCTCTCACACCAACCAACTTCATGTCCTCTCCCACTGCATCCATAAATCTCCTCTTCGGTCTTCCTTTAGATCACCTGCCTGGTAGTTGCAACCTCAGCATCCTGGTCTCGCCACTGTCTCGTACACCTTTCCTTTCATTCTCGCTGATACTCAAAAACACCCCTGACACTTTTCTCCACCCGTTACGACCTGCTTGTACCCATCTCTTCACCTTTTTTCCACACTCTCTGTTGCTCTAGACCATTGACCCTAAGTACTTAAAGTCCTGCATCATGTTTACCTCAACGTTCCACTTCGGTCCCTCTCATTCACACACATGTATTCCGTCTTGCTGCGGTTAACCTTCATTCCTCTGCTTTCCAGAGCGTACCTCCACCTCTCTAGATTTTTCTCCACCTGTTCCATGCTCTCGCTACAAAGCATCTGCAATGTCATCTGCAAACATCATAATCCATGGAGACTCCTGTCTAACCTCATCTGTTATCCTGTCCATCACCACAGCCAACAAGAAGGAGCCCAGAGCCGATGCTTGATGCAGATCCACCTCCACCTTGAACTCTTCTGTCACTCTTACAGCACATCCCACGACTGTCTTACAGCTCTCCTACATGTCCTGCACCACTCTAACATATTTCTCTGCATATTTCTCCAAACTTCCTCATAAAATTCCACAGCTCCTCACTCGGCACCCTGTCATATGCTTTCTTTAATTCTATAAAGGCACAATGCAACTCACAATTACCTTCTCTGTAGTTCTCCATCAGCATCCTCAAAGCAAATACTGCATCTGTTGTACTCTTTCTAGGTATGAAACCATATTGCTGCTCACAAATGCCCACCTCTGCCCTTCACCTAGCTTCCACTAGTTTTTCCCAAAGCCTCATTGTATGGCTCATCAGCTTTATTCCTCTGTAGTTGCCACAGTTCTGCACATTCCTCTTGTTCTTAAAGATCAGCACCAATACACTTCTCCTCCATTCCTCTTCTTGTTAAACAAACTAATCAGAAACTCTACTGCTACTCTCCTAAGCACTTCCATACATCCACAAGTATGTCATCAGGACCACCTGCTTTTTCACTCTTCATCCTCTTTAATGCCCTCCTCACCTCACTCTTACAAATTTTTGATACTTTCTGCTTCCAAGAGTCACCTCTTCTACTCCTCGTTCTCTTTCATTGTCATCTCTTACATCAATTATTCAAAAAACATTCTTAACATCTTCCCATCACCCTCCTGGCACCTGTCAGTACATTTCCATCCTCATTTTTAATCACTCTAACATACTGCAAATCCTTCCTATCTCGATCTCTCTGCCTTGCCAACATGTACAGATCCACCTCTCCCTCCTTACTGTCCAACCCAGCATACAAGTCCTCATATGCTCTTTGTTTGGCCTTTGCCACATCTACCTTCACCTTACGCTGCATCACCCTTACTCCTGTCTACTCTCTTCAGTCCTCTCAATGTCCCACTTCTTCTCTGTATACACTCCTGGACTTCCTTCAAGTCTTCTTGTCCACTTTCCCTTTTCCTGATGATAGACAAAGTACCCTCCTACCTGTCTTCCTGATCACATTAGCTGTAGTTGTTCACTTAACAGAAAGCACCACCTGACCACCCAGAGCCCAGGCTCAACTCCTCTCTGAAAACTACACAACATTCTTCCTTTTTCAAATTCCAACACTTTGTCCTCTGCTCTGCCTTTGTCCTCTTCACCTTCTTCATCACCAGGGTCAATTTACACATTACCATCCTGTGTTGTCTGGCTACACTCTCCCCTACCAATACTTTGGACAAAGTATTGGCTGTTATATATGCAGTTACTGATCTCTTTTAGATCACAAAGTAAACACATGGTATAGTCTACCTGAGTGCTTCTGCCTCCACTCTTATATGTCACCCTATGTTCCTATATGCCTCTTCTGAAAGAATGTACACTGACATTTACATTTAGTAATTAATAGGTATTTGTTATATGATCTTACCTAAACTGTGCCAAAAACACAAAAAATAAAGTCCTGCTCTATGATGGTCTCACAGTTTATATGCCCTGAGAATCTATCATAGATTAGAGTGAGACTTATACCTAATCAAAACCCAGAAGGTGGGATTTGATGAAGATAGGAAGTACGAACCTAACGAATACGAACATAGAAGTACGAACATAATGACAAAAATTAAGAAATATTATGTTAAATTGCACTAAAAATACAATGTCATGCCTTTATCCTGTAGGATTCTAATAGGCTTACTACTGATTATGAATAGTTCTTATGACTATTCATGACAGAGATGGCAGAATTGTTTTAACAATGCATTTAAAAATGCATAAGCTTGCATTTTTCTTTTTTCAATGTTTTTAAGGGCCTCACCAACACATTTTTTAAACAAGTAGCATAAGCTTCTACAAACTGTGAAAATGCTGGGTTGATTGAAGTGATGTTGGTTTGAAGTTGTAAGTTGAATATTTAACAGACATTCAGCTCTCCAGTGCTGCAGTCACCAACTGGTCCTGAGTGATGGCTAACAGTGATGGGATGATAGCCCTGTTAGTCTGTTAATTACTGTGCACCTGAATTGCTTTATGATTTAGCTATTTTATAAAAACATATATGCTCACATGAATGAAGGGTGATATTTAAAAAAATATAAATATTTTAAAATGTTACATTTGTCAGTCAGTTAAGTTACAACTTGGGAATGTTAGTGACAATTTCATTAATAGTGATATATTCTATACAGTGGAACCTTGGATTGCGCGTAAAGCGGTTTGCAAGCGTTGCACAAAATTGAAAAAAAAACTGATTTTGACTTGAAAAATGAGTAAGTTTTGGTTTACAAATGCCGAACATCATGTAGCCGACCGTCACGTGATCACAACTGAGCCAATGGTTTTTCTCTCTCACATGCTTTTATTTTGTGTTTGTACTGTATGTGTGTGTGTAAAAGGCATCTTTTTATGCACGCGTTTACTGTTTATTATAACACGCCCCCCCCCTCGCCCCTCCCAAGGTAAAGTGCAGGTTCATTTTTTATTTTTACTTTACACCAGTGATTCCGTTAGTGTGCGCTCACTCAAAAGTCATTATAGATGGTTCTTGTTAATTTTCCAGATAAAACAGTGTTTCCAGTTCGTGTGTGTGTGTGTGTGTGTGTGTGTGTGTGTGTGTGTGTGTGTGCGTGCGTGCGTGCGTGTGTGTGTCAAACTCAAATAAGAGAGGAGAAAGGGTTACTGTGTAAGATGAGAAGAGGGAGAGGGGAGGGTCTCATTCCTCCTGTCCTCTTACTTTAGCTTCACACACTCACACAAACACACACATACACGGTGCCTGCACGCACAAACACTAACGGAAACACTTATCTGTCTGGATTTATTTTTACTTTTTTCAAAGGTAAAATGCGGGTTAATTTGTTTTATTTTTACTTTATATTTTGTGTTAATTATTTTTATGTATTTATTTTTTGGGGCTGTGAAATGAATAACTTGAGTTTCCATTATTTCTTATGGTGGAAATTCGAATTCTTTGATTTACAAGTGTTTTTATATACGAGCCTACTTCCAGAACAAATTATGCTCACAATCCAAGGTTCCACTGTATTTCTATATTGTATAAGAAAATGTATAATGTTATCACAATGACTTTCAGGTCATGTGACCTCCCACTTACTGATTTGTTTTCTATTTTGCTTATCTTATAAAGGGTTACCCTGGGACCCAAGGCATAAGGCAGGGTACACCCTGGACAGGGTGCCAATCCATGACAGGTCACACACACTCACACACTAACTCTCACACTACGGGCAATTTTCCACATGACTTTAGACTGTGGAAGGAAACAGGAGTACCCAGAGGAACCCCAATAAGCACGTGAAGGATATGCAAATTTCTCTCTCACAAGCCGCGACCTGACCCCTCTACCCTGGTGGTGCGAGATCACAGTGCTATAAACTATGCCATGCCATCCATCGTGCAATCTATTGGTTTAAAATCAGTTGAAAAATGTGTAGCTACAGTAAATGTCCTATAGAGAACAAAAGCATTTATATTCAATACCATTCATTTGTTTATTAATGTTTTTTTTTAATGTGTGACTACATGTCTTGAAGTCATACCTGTTTTTATTGAATATTATTTCGCCTATTTTCAGGAACTGTTTAATAGACATTTTTTAATATAACTTCCAAGTCATGTAATCTATTGGTTCAAAAGTCATTCTAAAATGTAGTACATTGGATATTATGACTTTGCATATTTTTTATTAATAGTTTGTAATAGAAGTAAAAAGTTAATTTTAATTTACAGTCATGTGACCTAGTGGTATAAAATATATTTTAAAATGTGTGACGGGGCCGCCGAGTGGCGCAGTGGTTCAAGCTGATTCAAGAAATGTTCCAAAGTGACTGAGAAAAGCTGTATTATGGATATTACTAGATATTATGACTTTTCATATTTTAACTTTTTACTGCACATATATTTTATTTTTGTAAGAAAACAATTACAATCTCTTCTCACTCACAGGGATCCTCTGATCAATTTTGAGCAATTATTTGTTTAACCTTTGACCCCTGTGCCCTACATTTTATTTAGTTGTCTCAGGAAAACTTTGTGCTATTAAGGTATAAAAATGCCAAAAAAAAAAAAAAAAAAACATTTTTATTACATTTCCCCAGAAAAAAAAATCTGTCAGATTTTAGGGTTTTATATATATATATATAAATGCATTAACACTCAGTGTATCTCGAATCAGTGTACCTCAAAATCACAACTAACCATTATTTACAATATTGATTAACCTGCTGCTCATTTCTTTGATGAATCATTATTTTGTCCAAAAATTCCTAAAATATGTCTGTACATTTCCTAATGTCAAACGAGAAGCTTTTTTTTTTGTCTAACCAAAACCCCAAAATTTTCAGTTTGAAGTAACAGAACACTTAGAAATGCAGAAACTGACAGTAAACTGAAACTAGAAAACAGTTCTATCTTTGCTTGAAAGTGATGATTAAAACAGTAAACTATGAAAACAATTGCCAATTAATAATTTCTAACATATATATATATATATATATATATATATATATATATATATATATATATATATATATACTTTCATTTCAATATCATCCAGGTCATGTAAGATATTGCTTTAAAGTGTGCTGTAAAATGTGTGGCTACATGACCCACAGAGGGCGCACTTTTACATTAAATATCATTACTTTTCAGATTTGTTTCTAATTTTAATAGAAACATGATAATTTTTTAAACATAAATGTTGGCATTAGATTACACAGCATTGTTCCAGAGTTACATTACAGCTAATTTTCATCTTAATCTTTCATTTTTTAAACTACTGTAAGAAGTGAAACATTAAAGTATGCCAACTGGTAGGTCGTTGTTGCTTTCACAGAAACAGACAATCGTCCAAATGCAGAATGACAAAAAGCTTCTGTACAATCTCTATATAGTAATATCGGTTTTATATAGTAATACCCGACCAATACCTATGTCAGGTTGTACCTGTACACGCATAACAGTCTTCCTACGTCTGAGTTTTACATGAGTTTTATTTACAATATATCCGCATTGTTCTCATATAAAGTTGTTAATAATAATAATAACTCACTCACCTTTAGTCACCAGCCCCGTTGTGTTACATTAGTATCTCAGTTTCTGCATTAAATATTGTGTTTTAACCTTTCCAAAACTTCCACAAAATGGAGTCGTAGCTGAAAAACTTTCACTTTCACTTTAGAAAAAAGGATTCATTACAGGTGATGAGTCAGTAGTCGACTCTTTGAATCGATTCATATTCACATTTCTGACTTAATTAGCTTCAAGCAGTAGGCTTAAAAATGTAAATTGTTATTAATTACAATCAAAAAGCTACAGCTTATTATTTACTGCTGTTTAAAATTCAGAGAAACCTTTTTTTTTCCTGCTAAAATATTACTGATTTTTTATTTAAAATTATTCAAATAAATACAAGATTTTAAAATCGCTAAAATTACACTGCCCAGATAAAAAGTCATCATTTCAAAAGTTTTAAATTATTGTCCTGCATCAAGCATTGAAAACAATTAAGAAGATTTGAAATTAACTTTTCAACACATTATTAAAACCTGTAAGGACTGTCCTGAACCTTGAACTTTGTGGAAGAAAAAAAAAACATACAATTGGAGATCACTTAAATACTTGAAGTTGCGCAGCAAAAAATAAATAAATAAAATCTACAGTAATAACTTTAACTATATTTAATATTGATAGTAAGAGCATGTCCATACACACAAAAGAAAATATTGCTAATTACAAAAAGCAAGAGGACAGTGTCAGAAGTCAAAGTGGCTTTTATTGTTATTAAATAACTGCATGAAAATGAAATGAAATAACATTCCTCCAGGACCATGGTGCTAAATAAAACAACACAACTAACTGAAAAATTATACCAAAAGAAATTTGCCAGTGTTGAATTTCCAGTGTTACTTATGTCAGAGTTGCCTGGAGTTGATTCCAGTGTTCATTAAAATGTTATTAACACCAGCATCGTTGAAAAGTCACCAGTAAGTGAGTTGCTTTATAGTGTTCCAATCAGACAACGCTGCCTAGAAGTTAATTGAAACTCCTCCCATTCATGAGGGCGCGGGGAGGGAGAGACGAGGTGAAATTACGGAGGTAAAGAAAAAAAATCCATATATCGACTGGTTTTTGCTTTAATTTATGGTTTTACGAATAAGTATGTACAATTTGTTGTGAGATTTTCTCCATGTTAATTGTTTTAACATATCACCTTCCTAGTTTAAATAGTTAATTGTCACCGTACTTCTCTTTTAGGCGCCATTTTACGATTTGGAAGAACGCCACACGAGGTAAACGCATTAAAGTATCAGCTTCATATATGCTGTCATGAATTAAATTTTTTCATTTTTTTCGACCCGTTTTCGCCATAACTTAAATTACACAGGCAACGTTCACTTTAAATAGTTGAATAGTATTACAATTCCAGTACTCGTCTGTCTTTTTTTTTATATCTTGCAAGTTTTTATTGCTTCCTTTAAAGCTAGGCTAAGCACATTTGTCCAGCCAACACTACTGAAGCTGGCATGAAAACAGGCTAAAAACCGAGCTTCCATTTAAACGCTTATGAGGACTAATTTGCACTTAAAGTCTGTCGCGAGTGTGTTACGAGAAAGACATTTAACTGGGATATACCTAAAACCATTCAGCGCGACATGGTTCGGTGCAGTGGCGGACTGGCCGGTTGGAAAAGTCCTGTGTTCTGGTCGCAAACGTCCACAAAGCTATAAAGATATTTTTTATGTTATGCTTACGCGTTATTCATTTTAAATGCAAGTTGTGCTCATTTTGTGCGATTTTTACTAGACATGCACCGCGACCGTGACAACAGGCTGATCTCAGTACACGGTTAACCTGCGCGTACTGAACCGTATGGGGCGTAAATACATGTAAATACTGGATAAATACACCTTTC
The DNA here is from genome assembly GCA_011419295.1 of Clarias macrocephalus. Lineage (NCBI taxonomy): Eukaryota > Metazoa > Chordata > Actinopteri > Siluriformes > Clariidae > Clarias > Clarias macrocephalus. The sequence continues at coordinate 20,043 of JAAGKR010007017.1, read as the reverse complement.
TTTGGAAATCCTTTCAATCATTTTAAGGCGGATTCCTAGACGGAACCAGAGAGAGCAGTATGCCCTTGGTATTGTGACTCTTTTTCCAGCATTGCGAGATCCATACTCCAAGAAAGGCTATGAGAGTGTACTTGTTTTTGAACTCTATTGTGTATTTTGCTTTAACTGTGATCAAAGTCGTAAGTGAATCTTTTGTTTCTTAATTGTGCAGGAGCACTTCTATGATGTTGACAGCGGAACTGGCTACCTTGCCTGGCGACTAAAGACAGTGCAGAGGAATACATCTCATCGTGCTGCTAAGGGTACTACAGCTAGCTCTGACCTGGGAGGACCTTCCTTGAAGAGATCCATCAACCCTGAAGAGCACCTTGATGAAGATGCAGTGAGAGAGGCCATTGCCTTGCTTTGCCATACTTCTGAAGAAGGTCAGATCTTCTTTAAGATGAAGGAAACTTTCCGTCACAGACATGGACTTTGACCCAGATAAAACCATGGATATTCTGAAAACATTTCCCCCATTTTTAGACACCAAAGGACTGGTAGGTTTATCCAGTCATTGGCATAATGTAAAATATAATAATGTAAAATTAACCAAGACTTCACACTCCTCTTCAATCCTGATACGGCTAATAAATTGCTGGAAAAGTGGGACACTCTATTCAAGCCAGGAATCATTGAAGAAGCCATGGGCTTGACTTTAACTCCTGCTGTGCGTTCCCTCATCTCATCAGCAAGAAAAGAGACAATCGGTAAAGACCATTGCAGTAAGTTGTATTTCTGTATACTATTACAGTACCTTATTATATCAGATAAGATTTTAGTATTCTTTAGACTTATGTAGCAACAAGTTTATATGACGGGTTAAGGCTAATTCATTAATTCATATTTGTTATTGTCAGAATGGGATAGTGACTTGGCCACTCTGCTTTTGCTCATTCATCTCCTTCCACCTCAACCGGGAGGCAAGAGAGCTGCCAAAGTCAGTGCTGCTGATGCTGCTGATCGCCTTGTTGTGTATCATAAGGTAATGTGTGTAAACTGTTTTTGTAGATCCCATGTTCTTATAGGCCTAGTTGATTAATGTAATGCTTTCTTATTTCTTTATAGTCTTGCAACAGCATTGATGAACATGTTCAGCAAAGAGAAGGACGGCAGCCATACCTCCTTGATGTAGGAAGAAGCCAAGACCAGATTGACAACTTTTACGTAGTCCTTGACAAAAATCTCATCCCCTGTCAGGTGGTTGGTTCCCTCAGTGCATTCGACGAGCTTTTCAAAGCTCACTTTGTTTTTAATTTAACATATGACAATGCACTCATAAACCTCTACACCTTCATTCAAACAACCATCTACAAAATTGATGTCGGCAAGATGAGAGAGTCCCCAAGATTAAAAGAGCTTCGCGCTAAACTACTGAATGACTAATATTTGTAAAGAAGCTGAGAATGCCATCTTGTTTTAAATGCAAAGCATTATATGCATCTAGTCAGTCACTAATTTCACATTTAAGGTTCGAGCATGCCTTTTATCCCACTGTAAAATTCAAGTTGATTTGTGGACAAGAAACATGCATGAAACAATTTAGCACTTATTCTGGATTTAGAAAACAAAACTGTGCACCGTGAATGAAAATAGACGTTTATCTTCCAAAGACAATACATCAGAGACACCATGTACTTTATGTGATGAGTCTGTATTAGATAATGAGAATCTTGAGAACAGTGGGTCTGGTTTTTCACCAGGTCATGTAAAAAACATGTGTGCAGATATTGTTGCAAAACTACAAGGAAGTGGTGCTTCCACTAATGTAGTATCATCACTTGTTTGTGATTTAGAGGAACTGGTAACCGAGATGCATTCTGAGATTCAGCACAGAGTACTCTCTGCTTTTCCCGTGAACAATTCTTTAAAGTCAGAAGTAGAACACTGTTTAAATTATTTTTAAAAACCCCTTTGCATCTTTCAATACAGATTCAAAAAGAAATAGATACTTTACTGAAAAATGGGGAATTGTTGAACCCGTTGAAATCGTTTTAGGTGTTAGGTATGATAGTAGATGGGACAAAGGAACGGCTGCTTATTGCCAGGTGCCTGTAAATGATACATTTATATACATTCCTGTTTTAGAGAGTTTGAAATTCATGTTCAGAAACCCAGAGATTTGTAATATGACCAAAGCAGGCATCGCATCGATTCCAAATTTATACAGAGACTTCAGGGATGGAAGTTATTGTAAAACCCACCCACTGTTCTCTCGATGCTCAGATTCTTTACAAATTCAGCTTTATTATGATGAATTTGAAACAGCCAATCCCCTTGGCTCAAAACATGGAATTCACAAAGTAGGATGTCTGTATTTTGTTTTGCGAAATTTAACCCCACAGTTTAATTTGTCAGTACTTAACATTCATTTAGTGTCTCTGTTTCATTCTTTAGATATTAAGAAATACGGCTTTGATTTGATTCTTGAGCCCTTGCTTTTGGACCTTAAAACTCTTGAGAGTGAAGGAGTGCATTTGCCTATATCATCTGAAATAACATATGGAACAATAGGTCAAATTGCAGGTGATAACTTGGGACTCCATTCTTGGCTTTACAGAGTCCTTCAGTAGCCACTATTTTTGTCGATTATGTTTGATAAGTAAATGGGATGCTCAAGATGTATTTTGCGCGGATGATCACAGGGTCATAATGCGTAATGAACAAAGTTTCCAAATGCATTGTGAGAGCAATCAGACCCTCAGCTTAACAATGTCTATGGGATCAAAAGAAATTCAGCACTAAACACTTTACATTATTTTCATGTGTGCAACAATTTTTCCTTTGACATCATGCATGATATCCTTGAAGGAGTGGCTCAGTACGAGCTCAAGTTGTTGTTTGTCTATTTGACTGACCATTTTCTCTCAAAGAAAGAGCTTCTTTCACGCATCAATTCATATGACTATGGTTACATGGAACGTAAAAATCGCCCAACAAATGTGAATTTGGACCACACTGGAAACAGTTTGGGCTTGAATTCAATTCAAACTCTATGCCTTGTAAGGAACACCCCCTTACTGTTTGGGGATGTTGTTCCACTTTCAAATCAAAACTGGAACTTGCTGCTTCTTTTGTTACAAATAATGAACATAATTTTTTCACCAAGCATTACTTATGGAATGACTGTAGTACTTAAGCACCACCAACTTTTTAAACTCTTGTACCCAGACCGAAATTTAATACCCAAACATCATTTCATGATGCATTACCCATCATGCATTGGGAAAATTGGTCCCCTTTTGCACACTTGGAGTATGAGGTTTGAAGCAAAGCATAAGCTTTTCAAAGACACACTCAAAAACTTTAAAAACATCACCAAGTCTTTAACCAAAAAACACCAGATGGCTATTGGGTATCATTGGGACTCATTGACATTCCAACGCAAAGAATATGGTCCAATGTTTTTGTACCGTTTTGAAGAGTCTGGTGTTGTTGATGAATTGGTTAAGTCTCTTTCAATTCTATAGAATGAAAATGTCTGTTGCACTAATTGGGTAAAAATTGATGGTGCAGAATATCGAATCGGTCTTATTGTTTGTAATGAGATTCAGCACGAGCTTCCAGTTTTTTCCAGAATCACACAAATTCTGTTGATGCATGATAGTATCTATTTTCTGGTGAATACTCTGGTAACACTTTCTTCCAATGAGCATTACCATGCCTTTACTCTATGCGATGGAGAAGAGAAAGAAGCGGTCATTGAGTTGCAGAGTTTACGTTTTTATAGACCGTTTGATCTTCAGTGTTCATATGGACCAAATGGCAGCATGTATGTGGTGCTTCTCCACTGTTTGATTTAGACTTTTATACTGTATTTATCTGTGTGTAATTACAGGCAGTAAGTTATTTTTAAGTTATTTTTTAAGTTGTAGTTAGTCAAATGCTAAATTTTGTATTGTTCTGTGGCATAATGATGCTGATGTGGCGAGGCTTGTTTTAAAAGCCCAGATTTATTATTATTTTTTGCTCAATAAAAAAAAAAAAAAGTAAAATGCGTCTAGATTTGATTTATTAACATTTGAAACCCTTAAGACATGTGACAAAGCTGGACTAAAACACAACACTGGCACACAGACACACACTCTCTCTCTCTCACTCACACATACACTCGCGCTCTCTTCCACACGCGCGCGCGCGCGCACACACACACACACACACACTCTCTCTCTCTCTCTCTCTCTCTCTCTCTCTCTCTCACACACACACACACACACACACACACACACACACACACATGCTTACCGCTAAAAATAAAATAATAATAATCACGTTCATTCCCCTCCCGCGGGTGCACACGCGCTTCCGACGGCGCACGGACATTGTGTACATTACTACATTACATTAATGTTCATAATCCCGAACATTTCACACTCGTATGTCATTTTTTATTTTGTAATGTCTTTGTTTTGGTTTACCGTGTGTAACCAAGTGTGCGAGGGTCGGCACTCCGGTGTGCAACGCTGCCGGGCGGCGGGCAGTTATGACGTCACTGACTGCGCCGCGCCGGCGCAGCGCACCGGAGTCCGGCCATACCATTATGTAATGTCAGGAGGGGTGCCTGAATGTGGGGGTTTGCAAAAATGCAATTTTTAAACAGAATGATACATAATGGAAAGCTTATTTCATTTTTTTGTTAAACATATGCCAGTTTTTGTATTAAAAGTGATAAACCAGACAATAAGAGTAAAGTAATGTGGTCTTGAACGGTAATTACCTATAGATGAGAAGTCCCAGGAAGGGGCGGAGTCTGGCCTATAAAAGAACAGACCAGACCCCCAAATAATTGCTTGTTAACCAAGTCAAAGCGAGAGTGCAACGGTGGTGTCTCGAGCTATTTTGTTTACATCAGTATATTGTGGATACAGGTTGTATATAATTTTCGATTTGTTTCCCCCTTTATTTTGCTGTTTGTATTTTCTTTTGGTACTTTGGGTTTTTTCTCCCTCTCCCCTGTTTTGTCTTTACACCTGTAAATATACTGCACCCGTGGAATGTACATTTTCCTGTGCACTGTAAATAAATTTCACTTTGCACTGAAGTGCTATTGCAGGTAGAGCCATCATTTACCATCTCTTTAAGAACAATTACCCCGTCTGTAAGCGAGTGGTGGTTCTCGCTTTACCACAAGTAAAAGTAAAGACAAATTTAACTTTTTTTTTTGTTGTTTGGAAATGCTACTAAAATGTCACCTTATTAGACTTAAAATTTTCATTCCACTGGATGCAGGCCTAAATGTTAACTGTTCTGAGTTTGCATTTATCGATATGATCCCATAATCATATGATGAACCCATAATCAGTGTTATATCTGCACCTGTCAGGGTTTTTTATTCACTCTTTGTAGATATGAATCAAACTTGTATGGTGTTAATACAACACTAATTAGAGTTAAGTATTTACTCTCCTGACTAAACGTTTCACCTTTAGTAAGAGTTAAAACAACACTATTGAGTGTTTCTCCTTTAACACTAACAGAGTAGATTGAACAACACTGAGATGGTGTAAATTCCTTACACTGCAATAGGAGTTAAATTAACACTAGCTAGAGAGAATTATATAAACACTGCAAAAGTTTATACACTTACAGAGTTAATTTAACATTGGTGATTTTACTGTGTAGAACCCGTATCTAAAAGACAATTTACAGGAGTAAACAAACAGGGAGTAGATTTCATCCCAACCAATCCTCCCTGTATGTTTTTCTGCATCACAATGTTTTTTGAACACGCTTTTAGGTTTGTTAGGACATATGAGTCTTGCTTTAGTTTCTGTAAGCCCTGCTACAGAGACTGCTTGGAGTTTAACTGTGGGGATTTTCAGGTCCCACTGAACCTGTTTCTCCTAAAAACTAATAACATTCTAAAGATTATAATGCCAATTTGTGGACCAGCATCCCAGAATTCACTGCTGAGAGAGATGCAATTAACTGGATGTTTTGTGTTTTGGCTCCGGTTTGAGCTCTCGCGAGGGTGTACTGCCAGTTTTGCGTGGGAAGACCATGACAAATGAGGTCACTTGACCCGGTTGAAAAGCGCTCCCGGAAAAAAGCTCAGGGACCACACGCATTGTGTGGATTACCACTCACTGAATTATTCCCAACTGACCTATTTACAGAACTGCTCTCCCTCCGATCTCCTGCTCCCGGACATCTGCTACAAACCTTTGAGCTCGAGCCATTATTCCTGCATCTCCACACGCGCACTCATAAAATACAACAGACAATAAACTGGGCCTTTGACTTGTTCTTCACTTATTACAGTTGCATATATACATATACATTTGTATATATTTTGTAAATATTGTATCTTTTGGTTCAGTTTTTGTGTAATACACCCTTGGTTTTGCTTAAGGGTCAGTGCACTGTCTTTCGTGTTCTCTGGTTTTAAAGCATCCCCAGCACATAAGATAAAGACCTGATGATTAGTGTAACTTCGTTTAAAATAGTAATTTGATCATTACAATATAATTAATTACATAGTTAGCTGCCATTTGACCAATAAAGTAGTACACACCTTTTTTTTTTGTGTCTAAATACTCTTCAAAGATTAAATCTTTTTTTTTATTATTGGTTTTCCTCTTACACACATTTACAATTTGAGTTGTAAGTATTAACAAGACAATTTAACTTTAACCAAGATTTAACCAATTTAACCAAGAAAGTCGCTAAACTCTTAGAAAACCTCAGACGTTTGGATGCATCACGTTTCCTTTAAACGCTTTTCTTTCACCCTTTTTAAACCAAGAATACACCCTGTAACTCTCAATATGAGTGTCACTTATAAGTAACATTTAAAGTGTGTGTTTAAACATTCAAAAAAGTGTTTTTTTTTTCACTCATAAATTCATCAACATATTATAAATACCGCGCTCAGGAATGTGCTAAAGAGAGAAAGAGAGGCCTCCTTGTGCTGCATTTCCGCGCTGCCGTTGGTCTATCTCAAGTTAGGGGTTAATTATTATTAGCCACATCATATACCTTTATATAGTTTCTATTTATTTTATTAATGAATTTCTTGAGAAGAATCATCTCGTTATTAACAGTTTTTTTCGTTACTTCCGGTAACCTGCAGAATTGTCAACGTTTGCTCATACTGAGTGAATGAGTTACTTATGTTTATAGTTTTTCAGGATTTCCACCGCAATAGTTTGAATGTCTTCATAATTAATGTACAATGTTTAAAAAAAAAAAAAAGGAAAGAAAGAAAACACACAAAGAGAGGCAACTGCGTAAAGTCTTCCCCAGCACATCCAAAAAATTCTCAATCTCAGTGGAGTTTTAGTAATTCAGGTAAAGTGTATTAACATGAGTCTGGTTCATATGACTAAAATTTCATGCACATCAACAAAGTTTACCCAGAGAAAAGTTCAGAGCTTTTATTTG
>JAAGKR010007016.1:0-39367 GCA_011419295.1 Clarias macrocephalus | reverse complement strand
AAACTGACCCTTGTGGCACCCCATATTTCACTGGCATTACACCAGACTGTTCTCCATTCAGATCTACAAAATGGAATCGATCAGACAGGTAGGATCTAAACCATTTTAACGCCTGTCCCCGAATACCAATGTGATTTTGTAAGCGATCTATGAGAATATCATGATCTATAGTGTCGAATGCAGCATTAAGATCAAGTAAGACAAGAATTGAGATGCAGCCTTGGTCCGAAGCTAAAAATAAGTCATTTGCAATTTTAACTAGTGCAGTTTCTGTACTATGATGGGGCCTGAAACCTGACTGAAATTCCTCTAGGATATCGTTTTCCTGCAAGAACGTGCATATTTGTGCTGATACTATCTTTTCTAATACCTTTGATTTAAACGGAAGGTTTGAAATTGGTCTGTAATTTATTACATCATTTGGGTCTAAATTAGATTTTTTAAGAAGAGGCTTAATAACTGCCAACTTGAAAGGTTTAGGGACATGACCTAGATATAATGAAGAGTTGATAATGTTTAGAAGGGGCGCTCCAGTTATATTCATCACTTCTTTTAAAAGTCTAGTTGGCATTGGATCCAACAAGCATGTTGTTGATTTAGCCGAGGTGATAAGGTTATACAGCTCTTCCTGTTCTACACCTGTAAAGCACTGAAAATCTAATTGTGCAGCTTTAGGCTGGACTGGATCATGAGATGTTGTTAGAGGTTGAATTTCCATTATTTTCTTCCTGATACTATCAATCTTTTCATTGAAGAAGTTCATGAAGTCTTCACTTCTGAACTTTGGTGGGATACTCCCTACAGGCATCGTAGGGTTTGTTAGGCTAGCAACTGTACTAAATAGGAACCTGGGATTGTTTTGGTTTCTTGCTATGAGTTGGCTCAGATGCTCGGCCCTAGCCTCTTTTAGAGCCCGTCTATAGCTACACATACTACCTTTATACGTGATTCTAAAAAACTAAATTAGAAGTTTTCTCCATTTTCGTTCGAGGTTACGAGTTGCTCTCTTTAGGGCGTGAGTGTGACTATTGTACCACGGTGCAAGTGTTTTATCTCTGACTTTTTTAATCTGACGGGAGCAACAGTGTCTAATGTACTGGTAAAAATGGTGCCCATGCTGCTAGTCACTTCATCTAGATCGTCTGCATTCAGGGGTCTGTTAAGAAATTGGTACAGATCCAGCAGATTACTTGTGAAGTTGATAACGTGGGGAGGCACAGCTAATCTGTTCTACAGGTAAAGTATATACTTAGAGATGATGATCTGTGATATCATCACTTTGAGGTAGAATGTCTATATTAGACACATCTATACCAATCAACAATCATGGCATCCAAATGAAGCAATTAGGATTATCCACATACATTTAGCAGACATTACATTTTTTCCCCCCAGTAAGCAAAAATGGAGAACAACATCCACCCAATACAAAAGAAACATATATATGAAATAATATTTTCAACAGAGGACATGTAATAATATTAATAATAATAATAATAATAAATATATATTTAACAATAACAAATGGTCAATAAAGCATCATCATTTGTAGTTATCTAGCCCAGTCCCCAAATTGTTTTGGTGGTCTCTTTAGTTGTTGCGGCCTACTCTTCAATTGGCCGTATACAGTCCTTGTCAAATTAGGTGGCACCGTGCTACCTTCTTCCTGCTGCACATCCCTTGTGCCCTGCTCCGTTGTTAGTACGTTGGAGTGATCCATAAGGGGCGTGTTGTCTGGCCCCGCGGAATCTCGTGTTTCCTCGGTAAAGAGACAAGACCGATCCAATCAAGCTCAGCTCCTTCAGGGTCCACGTTGGGAACAGGAACTTCCTGAGGTCGCCAATCCTCTGAGTCTTTAAACACCCAGTTGTTCTCAATGGGTTGCCGAGAATGATAGGGTTTGAGCTTGTCATGGTGAACAATCTTTACTTTAGTTCTCTGACTTTTCTGGATCTGGTACACTAACTCATCCAGATGTCCAAGGATAAAATAAGGTCCGTCATAATTTGGAAGGAACTTTCGGATCTTGTTTTTCACTCGCTTGGTTCCCTTAACAAGGGACCACACAGCATCGCCAACCTTGTAGCGCGTCCTGGCTGCTCTTTTGTCATACTGTTTTTTTCGAACGCTCCACCGATTGGCCTAGTGCATCTCTTGCAATTTGATGTGCCAATTCCAGCCTTTCTCTCATCTGAAGCACATATTGTGAGATCGATTCCATCGGGGTATCGTGAGGTGGGTTCCCTGTAACAAGGTCAAGGGGCTCCGTTATCTCCCGGCCGAAAAGCATCATGTTTGGGGTGAACCCAGTAGAACTGTGCTTGGTTGCTTGGTAAGTCATCACAGCATAGGGAACCATAAGGTCCCACTCCCAGGGAGGTTGTGGCCAGGATTTTCTGTATAGTAGCATTAAATCTCTCGACTTGGCCATCTGACTGGGGCCGGAAAGGTGTTGTGCGGGTCTTATCAATGTCGAGCAGATCAAACATGGTTTGGAAAACCTCCGATTCAAAGTTGGTGCCTTGGTCACTATGAAGGATCAGTGGTGCTCCATAACGGCAGACCCATTCAGCAACTATAATTCCCGCTACCGTCACAGCCTGGTCGTTGGGAAGGGAATAGGCTTCCACCCATTTGGTGAAATAATCTTGCACCACAAGAATATAGCGATTGAAGCGTTCCGTTTCATTCATGGGGCCCATTAGATCAACAGCAATCCTTTCCATGGGCGCACCTACTCGCACAGTACCCATAGGTGCCTGAGGCTTCTTTAAGGTTCGAGCCTTCGCCGCACAGCTAGTGCAGGTGCGACACCAAAGTGAAACATCTTCCCGCATCTTGTACCAATAATACCTGGTTTGTAGCCGTGACAGTGTTTGCTCTACTCCAAAATGTCCACCCACAGGCCCCTCATGCATCTGATGCAGGACACCTTTCCGGAAAATTGCTGGCAGAACAGTCTGAGGGACCCTTGTTCAGGTAAAAGCGTTGCACCAAAATGTTATTCTTCAGGTACAGCCTTTGCTACTGACTCCAGTAAGCTTTGGTTGCTGGCCCGTATGGGGACACATCTTCCCAGGCAGGTCGCTCCTGGCTTTCCGTCATCCACCTCTTAATAGGAGCGATATGGGTATCAGCTGCTTGGGCAGCCCACAATTCCGCCTTAGTCCATCCAGAAAATGAATGAGTAACGTGGGTGAGTGCAGGCTGTACTACCACCACTCGACGAAGCTCAGGGGAACTAGCAGCAGGTCCTTGAAACGTCTGCTTAGTAGGTACTGATGGAAATGTCATGTAAATTCCACCACTGCTAGAAGTTCTCTTCGTGTGGTGCAATAGTTTTGCTCGGTCGGTGTCAGACTCCGGCTTCCATACGCCAAAACACGTTCCTCTCCTTGCTGCATTTGGGATAGCTCAGCTCCGATTCCTAAGTTACTGGCGTCCGTATCCAGTAGAGATTGCCACTGTCCATCGGGTAGCCCAGAATGGGAGCGGAAGTGAGCTGCTCCTTTAACTTGTCGAAGGCCTGTTGTCTCTCAGGAGTCCAGTGAAATTGGGCTTGTTTCCGTAACCAGTTGTGGAGGGGCTTGGCTACCGAGGCAAAGTCTTTGACAAACCCCTTGTAGTAGGATGCGAGACCCACGAACTGCCGGACTTCGTTAACGCTTGCGGGCTGTGGCCACACTTGGACTTTCTGCGCTTTCTCAGGATGAGTAGCTATGCCATGTTCTGAGACAATGTGCCCCAAATAGACCACCTGGTGGCGGAAGATACAACACTTGGCCAGTTTTAACTTCAAGTTGGCCTGGCGCAGCCATTCAAACACTTGGGTCAGATGCTGTAGCATTTTTTGTACATTTCGGCCCAATACAATGATGTCGTCTAAATATACCAAGCAGATCTCCCACTGCAGTCCAGCCAGGACACGGTCCATTAGACGTTGGAACGTTGCTGGGGCGTTGCAAAGGCCAAAGGGCATGATGTTCCACGTGAAGAGCTCTTTCCTGCTACAGAAGGCAGCTTCCTATCTCGCCTGTGGGGTCAACTCCACCTGCCAGTATCCTGAGGCAAGGTCCAAAGTGCAGTGTAGAAAACATCACTGTAAGCACAAAGGAGTTTGGCAAGCTCACGCCGTTCTGTCTCCCTCAGGTTTGTTATACTCTCTGCATACAGTGGCTGTAGGTGGTGTGGAACAATAGTGAGGCATGTGCCAACTGGAGGCAGCTCAGTGGTGGGACCCTGAAACACATCGGCTGGTTGGAGGATTCCAGCAATTACTCCCTTTTTTACCTTTATAACTCCTAATACTGCCGTGGTAAAGTCTGACAGGCACACGATCACTGGGCTGAGTACTGATTATAATCCGTGCCACCATCACCTGGTGTTTCTCCATGAAGCCTTTAGTTGGACTTAGCACCATGTCGCCTTGTACTTCTCCCCGGAAGTGTGCGTTGCCTGGAACAATGTATTCGCGCCCTGCCTCGAGGACGGTAGTGCGAGCAATGCGGACCACGTGCACACAAGGTTTGTTCTTCGAGTTAAAATATGAAATTTGCTCAACAAACAGTACAATTTTCTGGCAGCCAAAGTCAAGACGTGCCCGTGCCTGCTCCAAAAAGGGATGCCCCAGTATAGCCTCGGTGCCCTTAGCTACATCTGCTACAATAAATTTAACACTGACTGTTTGAGTTCCTACTTGAACCGGAACATCAACTTCCCCAAGGACATTGAGATTTACTGAGCTTATTCCTTGCAGAGCCAGCACTATTGATAGCTTGAGTGGGGGTCTTACATCGGCCTTGATGGACTAGTAACAGAGCCGAGGTAACACACTCCTCCTGGCCCCGCTGTCCAGCAATGCACATACTTCCATGTCATATAACAGTAAATGAATGCACATTTCTGGCCCACTTCCCTTAACTCCCATGGTGTTGGTGAACACCTCAACTGAGTCCTGTTCCTTTTCGGAACGATCTGCATAAGCAATGGAAACTTTTTCATATGTCGTCCCTTAGCACAGGAAGTGGCTCGTGGGCTCCGCGAACCCTTTGTCCTAGCTCAATACCAATGGCAGCAGCGTGCTCAGATGAGGGACCATATTTATTCTAGTGCAATTATTTAAGCAATTATTCAACAGTATTCGTATTACCCTCTTCTGCACAGAAGCTATGCTGAGCAGCACAACCATCATGTTCACAGGCCTGGCGGTTAAATATGGGTGTCTCTTGAAACACCTGTTTAGCAGTTAATCCTTTGTATATGGATGGTGGGTAGCTTAAATTTACAGGAGTATGCTGCATGTAGTGTTGTGTATCAATGCCACTGTCATGCATATGCTCATGTTCCCCTTCACTAATAAGTGGATTGGTTGATTTTACTGTTTGCTGTGATATGTGAGGCTCATAACAATGTGTGGATCTGTTCATTGAAACTGATGCTGGACATGGAGTGGAAATACATTTAAATGGATTGCTATTATTATCAGTCTTTGACACTTAAGCATCCATTTCCTTTAACCAGTCAACAAATGAAATATGCGTTTGTTTTTCATCATTAACCATCCTTTCTGCCATCGCGGGATTCCACAGGCTGCCTGCATTTAAATTAGAATGTTTTCTCACCACTCGCGTCCTCTCTCGAGTATCCACCATCTTCATTTATTATTATTTTTAAACAGTTTAATATGTCCGTACTACTCACCACGTGCGACGAGCAAATCCCGGACCCGAGCCCCCAGTGTTACCTCTCTGCCTTATTTTTAACATTGCTCGCGGCAGCATAATAGACCGTTAGTTCATGCTCGTGCAGTGATGAGATAGACAAACAGGTCAGTGCATGTCCGTTCTTTTATTTGCTGCATTGTCAGGCATAATACAGAACTTTCGGGTGGATTCCGCATTAAAATCAACTAAAAACTGTTGGAAACAAAACAAAACTTCGGCTCTATATTCCAGCTTCCGTCTTTCATTCGCGCGCACCGGACTGCATTACCCACCATGCATTCCTCCCGCTGGACTACACTCCCATAAAGACCTGTCGTAAAGCAACCTCTCTCTCGTGCAACAAGAGGAAGCACGAGGTCAAAACCGGGAGATCAAAGAGCAGGGCAAACAAATCCGAGACGAGAGGCGGAAAGCAAAAACGAGAAACAAAGCAAACTTGGCAACGTGAAAACAATCAAAGAAACCGCGAGAAAATTGAGGTAAGAACGCGCAATAACTCAGTGATTTAAGCAGCATTCAGCGCGTGCTTAAATGCTGGAGAAATCAGCCGGTGATTCGAGACAGGTGGGTAGACGAGGTGGAAGCGGAGGCATGGGAAGGGTTCTATGTAAATTTTTCAAGTGCCTCCCATTTTGCTGGTATAATATCTGAGAAATGTACAAGGGTAGTCTCACTTCTGCTACACTGGTATAATGGTAAAATTCTATTAGAAACATTGGTTTAAAAGGAATTGTTGAAGATATTCTGTCATTTAATTGCTTTAAAATTTCTGGAAAATTTCCACAATCTAAAACTGTGTAAATACCTTTACCTTTAAAAACGTGCTCCATTAGCAAAAAACATGTTCATTGAAGGTTGAAATTCTCACACAACAGACTGGTGGTGCCAAACAAAACCACATCACCTTACTACTATACATCTTACTACTCTACATGGACACTGCGGAGAGACTTTCTGAACACACTGTATTCAGCAATTTTAGATACATCTGACTAGATTCAATATTCTTGCACTGATTTCACTTTTTGCAGGATAATCAAGAAAAAAACAGACAGGTTAACAGGTGGTTAACAGATACTGTTTGGTTAAACATGCATACACATACCATATGTCTGGTGATGTTTTGCGCAGTAATGTTCACCTGACTTAATTTATCTTCTATCCTTACCTGAAAAGATAATAACCTGAGAAGAAAGAGCTTTTCTGGTTTATTAAAGCTTTATTTATATTGTAGTATGTTCAGTACATACTTTATAGCAAAATTCCAAAACTTGGAATAATAGATAGTAGACAAAGGTGACTGTTGTCATGATACAGATGAGAAACAAGATTTTATTATGATACTGTTAATTCCTTAGCGTCTTGAGTAGCACATACTGGTCAACAGGAGAGAGCAGCCAAAATAACTCAGGATGTCAAAGGTGTTTGAAATGCACAGGAGTAGTCTTAAAATCAAATCAAAACCTTTGTTAAAATGAATATATACAATGGAAGGGTGGAGCAAAACAGCACAGTGAGCATGACCTTTTTGAGTCCTAAAACCTCAGAAGGTGACAGAGTCTTTTTGTTCTGTGTTTGCTGGGAGGGCCAATACATTTGCTACATTCAGTTATAATTTCACCAAGAGAGAAAAAATTCCATAAGACACATAAGAAGAGATATAATCACTTCATTGGTTTCATTTTGCTGATGTAATCCATGATGCAATCTGTGTCCCATCTCAGATTCTCATCTATGCAGATAAGGTTTCAGGCGTTATGCAACAATACATACCTACCTATATGCTCTCCTTGTCTCTCTTTCTGTTTGTATTACATGTATATTGTATCTCTCTTGTGTATATATCTTTATATGATTATTTATCTGCAACAATACACAAATATGTTTTTAAAAACATCTTAGTATCATACTGACAAAAACAAGTAAGGCCACTATTTCTTGTGAATAAACATTTAAATATTACATGACAAATATTTCAGACATTCCCTGTGGGTATGCTTCACTCCTTTATGCTCTGGATCCCCAGTGAAAATAAACTGGTGATGCATTATGACTTAACTTATGTCAGTAACGCTATTGCTATAATTAATACACTTAGCAATTAAGTGTTAAAAATGAAACTAATAAAGGGAAAGGCACAATTAGAAGGCTGACAATTGTGCTAGACAAATTTTAATGCAAATGTTTTACACTTCTTTGAGAGTGTCCCACCAGGACGAATCTGCAAATTACATAATTGTCAATCATCCTTAATGTTGTATTTTTGCATGTCAAATGTTAACCTCAGACATTACGAGTCATAGTAAAATGTTTTTTTATCATCAGATGAATGACTATTACCAAGTAAAAGTCAAAAATGTCAATTATATACATTAATATTACAATTAATAATACAGAATATGTAATGCCCCTAATTTCTCTAGGCTATCTTCACTAAGATTGGGTTTCTACTAATAAGAAAAAATACTTAAGGTCTTTTAAAGTTTGAATAAGGAATTAAAAGCATGATTCTCAAATATCTTAATGGATCAGTTAAGAGTTAAATGCTGTTTTAAAGCTTTTTAATGCTTGTTGACATGAGTGGGCAACTAAAATATACAATTTTTTTTTTTTTTACCATATCATAGAGGTTCACAGCAGAGGACAGTGCATAACCGGATTACTGAGTTGACGCTTTGTCCCACCTAGTGTGTCTATGTGTGTACTACATGCACTTAATCACTAAATGATGAGCACCTGTGATTCCCTTGTGTGTCTGACAAGAGCCTTTGAATATGGTGCAATTGATGGTGCAGCTTACCTTAAACCATGTTCCCTGTACAGCGGTCATTGACACAGGCAGTACCTTCTCCCTTATAACCGAGCCCTGTGGAAGAGGATAAAGAAACCAAACGAAAAGTGGCAGTCAGCAAGAGGGCAGTCATTCTCACTGGCTAATGACTTAGTACAGGCTGCATTAGGCAAACTGCATGCCCGATGCTCCTTGAAAGGATGGAGTCTGAAGTTTGTCTTTTTATCATTAAAGATCGCAATCTCACCTTCTCCTGTGTGTTAGGGCTAGATTTTTTTTAACTGAGGCTGGCATGCAGATTAATTTTAGCCAGCACTCCTACACCATTCAGGGTAGAGAAGGTGAATATTTACCTCCACTCACGGCCAAGTCTCCCATTATGTAGCCAATCCACTGCCCCAAGTGTCCGATGTCACCAACTTAGCCAGCTCCAGAAGCCAAGGTGGCAGCCACACCAGACAAGGTGTCAGCAACACCTCCCTGTCAGGAGAACAAAAACATCAGTTGCAGGAACTGTTGTTGAGTGGCCAACAGTATGCACCGACTGAACTGGCCATACAAAGGCAATAACTCGCCACATTTACACCACTGATGAGAGACCTGTTAGGAAGAAAACATACCCTGTTTCTGTCTACAAACAGCAAATTGTGGAGGAAGAGGTCACCAAGATGCTGGAAGAAGTATCATTAGACCGTCCACCTCGCCATAGGCCGCCTCGGTCATGCTGGTGGGTAAAAGGGACGGTGGGACCCGTTTTTGTGTGGATTTTAGATCCCTCAACAGCAAAACACCGCTAGCTGCCTTCCCTATGCCCCAGGTTCATAAGATCTTGGAGGTGCTCTATGGGGCCCCTGTGTTCAGCTCATTAGATCTGCGTAGTGGATATTGGCAGGTGGCAATGCATCTGGACAGCGTCCCAAAAACAGTGTTCGTCACCAAAAACAATCAGTATGAGTTTCTCCATCTTCCTTTTGGCCTGAAAAATGCTGAGGCAACGTTTCAGAGGCTTATGACTTCCGTTCTGGCAGAAGCCATCGCGAAATACTGTTTTGTTTACATTGATGACATTGTTGTTTATTTAAAGGACACTTCTCACCTCAATCATCTCTAAATCATCAACAAATATTTGCACTCGAAGCTGCCGGTCTTACACTCAACCTGAAAAAATGCAACCTCTGTCAAACATTCCTCTCCTTTCTGGGACACCTCATATCTGCTGAAGGCATAAAAATTGAAGAAGAAGCCAAGGTGGCAGCCATACGAACTTGCCCAATTCCCTGCAACCTTAAGGAGCTAAAGCACTTCCTAGGGTTGGCTGGTTGGTACCATCGTTTCATTCCCCACTTCTCAAGAGCATGCTGCTTCTTTACATGCTCTGAAGAAGAAAGGAGCCAAGTGGGTATGGACCTCTGAATGCCAGTCAGCCTTTGAGGATCTGAAAACAGATCTTCAGGACATGCCAGTGTTGACAGCCCCAGACTTCGAACGCCCCTTTAAGGTGCAGACAGACGCCAGCAACATCAGCCTAGATGCAGTGCTCCCAAAATCATGAGGATGGGGAACATTTGATCGCCTACGCCTCCCGGTTGCTGAATGGAGCTGAGAGCAAATACGGAGAAGGAGTGTCTAGCAGTGGTGTGGGCATTGGAGAAATGGTGTCAGGAAATGGTGATTTCCTGTCTCGGCGCTGGGAGAAAGAGACTACGAATGCCCATTTGGAAAAGTTGGAGAAGGCCCAGAAGGCGGATGAGGCTCTTCATACCCTGTGGAGAGAAGCAAAGTCAGAGTCTGATGTTACTAGTATATTAGTGAAAATAAACTATTGCATAGTGAACCATTTCCTCTATCGACAGATCTCCAAACAGGGTGGGTGTTAGCCTCCTCCAACTGGTCATCCCAACATCTCTGCAGCCTCAGTATTTGCAATACGCCCATGACAACCCGCTCAGTGGTCATCTGGGGTGGATGAAGACCCTGAGGAGGCTGCTGGCTGGAGATATGCAGAGATGTCTGGGAATACTGTAAAAACTGCGTCACTTGTCAGAAATACAAACCTCGTATTAGTAAGCTGGCGGGTTTACTGCACAGCACACCTGTAATGGAACCTGGTTTTATATTGGGGGTAGATCTCATGGGTCCATTTCCCCATTCATCCCAGCTCAACGAACATCTGCTGGTGATCGTTTATTACTGCAGCCAATGGGTTGAGATGTTTCCTCTGAGAACAGCAAATTCTCACAACATAGCCAATATCTTAACACGAGAGTTTTTCCCATGGTGGGGCACACCAGCTTACCTGGTTTCTGACAGGGGTCCGCAATTCACTTCCCAGCTACTCAACACCATCTGCCAGGACTGGGGTGTCACCCAAAAGCTCACCACAGCCTACCATCCGCAAACCAACATCACAGAATGGACTAACCGAACATTAAAATTCATGATCGCTGCATTTGTTAAGGAAAATCACAGTGGGACCAATGGCATCCGGAGTTCCGGTTTGCTATCAATATGGCCTGGCAGGAAAGCACTGGTTACACCCCACAGAGAGCTCTGGGACATAAGCTAAAGGGACCATTACAGAGAATGCTGCATCGAAACATCTCACTTGATCATTCGGCCTATGCCTCAGTGGAGCATCAGGAGGCACTGTTTCAGGTCGTTCAGAGCAACGTAGCCTGTGCCCAGGAGTGCCATGGGAAGTACTATGACCTCAGACGGCGAGCTGTCACGTACAAGGTGGACAACCTCGTGTGGATTTGTGCTTTTCCTCAGTCTCGGGCGGAGGACCCGCACATGGCCAAACTAGCCCTGAAATGGAAAGGACCAGCTAAAATCACAAAGGTTCTTAACAAAGTAAATTACCAGATGAAATGGCTCAATCAAGCTGCAGAGGCGCTGTGGAAACCGTTCGTGTAAATTTAATATTTATCAACCTGTATATTAGATCCTATACCGACACATTTTCTCCAACAGATAGTGGCAGAAATAACATAACCCCTGTTAAAATTTATTCTTCACTCAGCATTGGGGATGTTCCAAAATCTTTCAAATTAGCAGTTATTAAAACAATAATTAAAAAATCTGACCTCGACCCCTGTCAGCTGTTCAATTACAGGCCGATATCAAACCTCCCCTTTATCTCTAAGATTCTGGAAAAGATAGCAGTGGAGCAGCTATGCTCTTATCTATATAGAAATAGCATTCACAAACTGAAACAGTCAGGATTTAGACCTCATCACAGCACAGAGACAGCACTCATTAAAGTAGTAAATGAGCTCCCATTGGCCTCTGATCAGAGTTGCGTCACTATGCTTGTGTTACTCGACCTCAGTGCAGCTTTTGACCCCATTGATCATAGTATTCTCCTTCACAGATTAGAAAATGTAGTAGGAATTAAGGGACCAGACCTCTCCTGGCTCAGATCCTATTTGACTGAACGTTATCAGTATGTAGATTTAAATGGTTATTATTCTGCATGTTCTCTAGTGGAGTTTGGTATTCCACAGGGTTCGGTTTTAGGCCCACTTCTTTTTTCCCTTTACATGCTTCCTTGGGCAATATAATTCATGAGTATAGTATTAGTTTTCATTGTTATGCTGACGACACACAGTTATACGTCTCAGCAAGACCAGAAGAGAAAAACCATCTTGCTAAAGTTGAGAAATTCGTAAAGGATATAAGAGACTGTATGATAATTAACTTCCTTCTTCTTAATCCTGATAGGAGAAGTCCTATTCATAGAACAGAATGCAGCTAGAATTTATTATTTTAGATCTCACTGTAACTTTAGATGGCCTTTCTGTTCTAGCTAGTGCAACAGTAAAAGTCCTCGGTGTGATTATAGATTCTAGTCTTTCATTTGAAGACTAGAAATGAAAGACTAGGATAGCATTCTTTCACCTCAGAATTATTGCCAAGTTAAGGAATATATTGTCACTAAACTATGCAGAAAAACTATTTCATGCTTTTATGAAAATGGGGGTTGTTCAACTAGGTGCATAAACAAGCTTCATTTATTTCAGAATGCAGCAGCGAGAGACCTCACTAGAACCGGAAGATACAAGCAAATCACCTCTATCTTAACTTCACTTCATTGGCTACCTGTAAAATTTTCCATTGATTTTAAAATACTACTTTTGACATATAAAGCATTAAATGATCTCGCTCCACAGTATCTGAGTGAATTGCAAGTGTCTCTCATGATCTACCATGCCTACTTCGATCAAAGGATGCAGGATGCTTGTCAGTACTGCGTATTATGAAGACTACAGCAGGGGGCAGAGCTTTTTCTTACAAAGCCCCAAAGTTATGGAATACCCTTCCAAGTACTGTTCAGGACTCGGACACAGTCTCAATGTTTAAGTCTAGGGTAAAAACCTATTTATTTAGCCAAGCATTTTTGTAAATAGGTTTGCCTTTGGTAAATGAGCAGACCTGCGGGACTTATGGACGTAGAGTATTATGGTTAACTGGTATGTTTAGATGCTGTCTTCCCCACTCTCACTGATCACTCAGGTTTGTTGACGGTGAGGTGATTGGTTGCTTTACATCTCAAGGAGCCCTTAAACATTCAACTTATACATTATGTGATTATGACTATACCTAACTGTTATCTCTCCTTTTATGATCTCCCCTCTCCTGTTCTCTCTCCCCCTCTCTCTGCACATGTCGTCCCTGAGCTGCCAGTGATCCAGACTCCCTTTGCCCTCTGAACCTGTCTGACTCATCCTGGTGCCCCGCTTCTGGTTGGAGATCTCGTCACATGGATCCTCCGTGTGTCTCTTTGGGATGCGTCTGGTGTCTGTGGACGGTTTCACTAGTCCATGAAGACGGTTCTGGCAAATGATGGCAGATTTGAAAAAGCTGTGTACAAAGTGTGGGGTTGATGCTGTTGGTTCAAAAATGGATCTCATCCTCAGACTCCGTGGTAAAATGTCAAACACAGTCACATACAACAACATGTTTGAAAAGGTGTGGGGTGCTTCAGGTGAGTTTTTTCCCCCTCTCCATACATATTGTTGGAATGGGTTCACTGGCCCTTCAAAAAACTTGTAAGTTTTCATTTAAATGTTTTATGTGCTTTTAGGTTGTGTTGGAGTAATCATGTGTCCGTGTGGTATTGTATATTCTGTCAAGTTCAACCTGAGAGCGGAGATTCCCCGTGACTTTGCTGATCTTCTTTTGTCTTGGAAAACATTTTCCAAATATAACGATTTATGACTACCCAAGAGGGTTGGTGGCACACACAAATAAGCGAAAACCACTTCACCCACCTTTCCATCCCTTTGAGGGCAGAGTACAAGACCCTACTCCTGAAAACATACAAAAAGCAAAAGAAGGGAAGTTAAAGGTTCACCTTCCCTGGCTGGCTCACAAGAAGACGTTTGTGGATCCTGACTGCCACCCAATCACTGGTTCCTCAGAGCACTACTGCTTGTGTGACGTTTTCCACCAAAACAATAGTAAAGATCAGAGAGACTATTGACTATTTTGTTATTAAATAGATGTTAAAATGCGTACTATTGGTGTCGTACCAGAGCTGGCTGGAAAAATTTATAGTCAGTGTGCAGAGCAGCTGTTTTCATAAGTAAAGAGAAATAATTACTTCTTAAATCATTTACGACCATCTGCACACATATTTCTTGCTCGAAATATACTTCATCATCGGAACCTTGGGAAGAACAGGAAGAAGATGGAGCACTTCAAGCAACTGTTCAGTGGCAATCGTAATTTTCATTTAGATTGCAATGGAAAGATCACACTGGGTAATGTTTAAATATTCTATTGATTTGCTGAATGTGAATTCTAAAAGGTCACTTCATTTATAATTTTACACTTTATTGTACTAACTATATCTTCATAACATGCACTGGAGGAGGAGAACAAAATGTGGCAGCAGATTATTCAAAGACAACCCAATTTTTGAATGAAACCCTAGATGTGCAAGAAACGCATGCAGGTTGAGCTTGTTCTGTAAATCAATAAAGTTTATGTGCTTTGCTTAATATTTAAGATTTGTTTTATATCTTTTACCTATGTACAGCTGTCCAGTCACAATGTGACCCTGGGTGGTGTTCAGGTCCTGTGGTAACACGCCTGAACTCTGTTAAAGCAAGCAGAACATTTTGGGGATCCATGCCAAATCGGGGGCAACAGCAGTTGGTAAGTTACATTTCAGGAATTTTATTTTGCAAAATACAGTTGAGTTTTTTTTTATTTAATTTTTTTGGTGGGTTTTTTTTGTGTGTGAATCCTAGCTTAACAATGCTTTGGATGTCAGAAAGTTTCCTGATGAGCAACTCACAACTGTGTACAACATAACCCTAACACGATCAGACCTGTACTTTCTAGGCCAGGAAAAAGACATAGAGGGAACGGTAAATAGCTAAGACATAATATTTCAATATAGGATTGATCAGTGAGTTTCCATTATTTTTATTTTGTATTTATTTATTTATTTTCTTCATTCACACGTTCTCAACTGTTGCCTTAAAGTGCTAGAGACTATAGCAAAATCACAGGTGATAGAGTCTGTATTTTGTGCTCAGATTACTTAAGCTGCTTAAAGGGATAGCTTAAAGTATGGTCTTTTTAAAAAAAAAGTTTTTATGAAGGCACAGAGGACCCAGATTGCTGTTTCGCGAGCCATTATTAGACTGGGAGGGAGAATTAATGCTTGACCACAAAGAGATGTATAAATACCAGCTTTCTCCTCTATCAGAAATAACGGTAAACAGTGTAATCTTAAATAAATAAAAGTGAAATTCATTCGTCATCATAATTAATTTGTGTCATAAATGTTTGTATTTATAAACAATTCTGATGTTTAACAACCCTTTTCTATTAATTAATTAAATGACATTTATGTATTATGGATTATTCCACACATTGGAAACACGATTAAGTCAAAACTCAAAATATTAGCGGTAATCAGTTAAATAATTTTTTTTAAAGTAATGATGTTTCCAATTTCAAGTAAACAGAACTATAAATTTTTTAGTTGGTTGAACTTGTTGCAAATAAAAAAAATTGTTGCAGACAATCCAGCCCAGGAATTGAACCCAGGCCTTCCAGATGGCAGGCGTAACACTTGCCACTGAGCCACCAGAGCTCTAGAGATGTTATGCTGGTGGAACTTTAAGGTGACAGTTACTGTTACTTATGGACTTACGATTACTTAAAATATCAAATTTGTTCAGCTAACTTGAAAAGTGTCATTTCTAATTTCATTTCATTTATAATTCAAACTCATAAATGGCAAAAAAGTTCTGAATACTCAAAACGGTCTATTAATTTGACCTAATTGCAATTATTTAAGTTAACAGTACTCAATGTGTTTAATTACTTTGAGCATTAGGGTTTACAGTGCATTTATGTATTTTATTAACAATATTTTAAAAAGCTGTAAATAAACTCGATTGGTTGACATTTTGATTTATAGTCACGGATTGCCTGAAATTGGATAACAGCGGAAAGATAAGTCATGCTTTTAAATGTATGTAACCTTGGACCACAAACCAGTCATAAGCGTACACAAAGCTGAATAAATAAGCAAAGAGTTCAGCGTTTGTATAAAAGGTATAATTCATAAGTATTGTTTCCAACTGCATTTCCTGTTTATCGTGGCAGCGACTTCAATCCATTTCACTAACCAATGAGATGAGTTGTGGGAGGAACTTTGAGTCTGCGTCATTAATTTACTTACAACCAATAAGAAACTATATGGGCGGGGCAACACATGCAGCCCCGCCCCAGATTCAGCCCTGCCTCGATCTGCGGGCTGCAGACAGGGGCTTCTCGTCAAGTCAGCAAAGACCATTCAAAATATCATTCATCCAGACCTTTAAGTGGCAGTAGCGCACTGCTCACTTTGCCTGCCACAGATAAAATGAAGAAGAAGTCCAAGACGAAGAAAAAGTGGGTGGGGCACGTGGGTTTTACTTTTTTTCGCCGAAATTTAAATTGAGTGCATAGTTATTATTGACAAGGAGTTAGAATGTTAAAAAAAATTAAGTTAAAACCACAGACTCATGGTCAAAAACATGTAGTATATTTCAGCTGAAAATGATAAAGTTTATGTTTGTTCTTAATTTGGAAAAGAAATTTAAATTCTACCTGTGGTTGCTTTAGCATGTGGATTAGCATGTCTAGTTAACTAACACTTGTAAGGTTGCAGTTGTTTAGTTTTTTATATGTTTATTTTTAAGGGTAAAAATCAGTTAGCTGGTTACAGTATTATTGTAACCCAACTTTCTTGTTTGTGATGAAATTAATTTCCAAAAAATGTATTGCCAAATAAATGTTTATTATTAAATTAATGTATGTTACAGTATTATTGTAACCCAACTTTCTTTGCTTGTCTGTTTATTCTCCAGTCTCTCTCTGTCTGTGTGTAAGAAACGGGCCACAGTTGAGTTTGCAAAACTTATTTTATTAAGCAAAACGGCAAGATGTTACTCAACCAGAATTGGAGATCTACCGTTGCGGTACCCGGAGGCGGCATTATGGTTTTGCGTTTGCTGCTTTTACGTCGCTAAGTGGCGCTATAACCATAGACTGAGGCCTCAGCTCTTAGTTCATCTCTCAATCATTAATGAACTCATCGACAGCCACACGATACTGTAGCATATAAATTCCAGCGAAACATTGTAATTAAACGAACGCATAATCACAGTACTAAAATTACAGTACAAATTTTGAATTTAAAATATAGTCATTACTTATTTACATTGAATTTAACTAAGGTAAACGTTAACACATTGAGACTTTAGGTTTTATCATGTGTAATTAGAAAATCCACAGAAGGGTTCTGTGCATAGTGCATTGCACACAGTTTTAGTCAAAGGGCATATGCTCTGATTTTAACTTGAATAAATAAACAGCCAGGATCAACTTGTCTGTGGTGAAATTAATTTCCAAAAAGTATTTTTTTTCCCAAAAAGTTTATTGCCAAAGAAATGTTTGTTATTAAATAAATGTTAAAAATAAAAAACAGACGTATGTCAGATTCTCGTCTCCTCACGTGCCGGAGCCCCAGCCCTGGCTTAATGCTTCATTCACATGCAAGTTTTAAGTTCTTGCGAATCATGCATCTGCATTTGATCAGGTGTGTCTCCCCTGTGGGCTCAACAGCTCAGTTCTGCGCGTGCAGTGTCTCCCCTGCATGCTCAACGTGTTTTCCGTGGGTGCATGCAAATTCCTTCTGCTGTGCCTTCGACTCCATGCACATACATCTCTTTTCTCTGCGCTCGACTCGCGCCTGTACACGGCCTCACCTTTCTGGTGTTACAAAAAACTGCCACTAAACTAGACAATCACAGACTTCCACACACTACGTCTGATTGACTGATTGTTCTCTAATCAGCTGGCGCTATTGACCGCATAACGGAATTTAATGAAATTTTATTTGTTGAAACAAATAACAAAATTCCTTAAGAACCGTTATTGTGACATACAAAAGTACTAATGTTTTAGTTTAATCCAATGAACACAAAAATACGACAAAATGGTCATCTTAAAGCGTAAACTTTTTTTACTGATCATATGATTTAGTTACTTTTGTGGCATTAGACTGTAGTTTTTAGCTATTTCAGTGTGTCCATGCTGTGAGGTGTAAATGTGGACATTTAACTAAGGTAAATTAAGGATGTCTTGAAACATAATGCAATATTGCAGATCAAATATAATACACCTGTCCATAAATAAAAATATATATTTAGACCTTTACGCAAATTGTATTTCACTTAAAAAACACAGATTAAAACAAGGAAAGAAGACGTGCTAAGCTTCAATTCATTGTGATGCGGACAAATGGTCTATGAAGGAAACAGAGACATCAGTTTTCGTTATTTTACAAAATCTGAACATCACACATTACATGAATTACACTCAAAGTGTCAAATCCAACTACAGTATGAAGTCTGATTTAATTGCTACCATTAAACATATTTATTTTTATTTATTTTATATTTTGCTAGCGAAATAAATTTTAGGCAGAGACGTCTTTAGGCAGAGACCTCTGCTCGATCTTGTTAATTCGTTGTAAAAACCCCCAATTCTGCCAATTCCCCCAACAGTGGGACCGGTTTGAAAAATTCTCACCTATTGTGAATGAAAGGTGAGAAGAGGGATTACAGTAACTGGGGGTCTGTGGGTGTTCACCTTGGAGTGCGCTGCCGCGTTGTATTCAGCGTGTAGCATATATATGTGTTTGTTGCATTTCTGAGGGAGTATGTCTGCAGTTTTATCAATAATTCTGCTCATATCTGTCTTGAAACGCGTTTATCAGCCTTTTGATCAACGGCACTCACTTCCACTTTGCAAAAGGCACTGTTTATTGTTTACTGTACAGTGGGGCAAAAAAGTATTTGGTCAGCCACCAATTGTGCAAGTTCTCCCACTTAAAAAGATGAGAGAGGCCTGTAATTTCCATATAGGTATACCTCAACTGAGAGACAAAATATAAAAAAAAATCCAGAAAATCACATTGAAGGATTTTAAATGAATTAATTGGTAAATTCCTCTGTAAAATAAGTACTGTATTTGGTCACCTACAAACAAGCAAGATTTCTGGCTCTCACAGACCTGTAAGTTCTTCTTTAAGAGGCTCCTCTGTCCTCCACTTGTTACCTGTATAAATGGCATCTGTTTGAACTTATCAGTATACAAGACACCACAGTCCACAACTTCAAACAGTCACACTCCCAACTCCATTATGGCCAAGACCAAA
The DNA here is from genome assembly GCA_011419295.1 of Clarias macrocephalus. Lineage (NCBI taxonomy): Eukaryota > Metazoa > Chordata > Actinopteri > Siluriformes > Clariidae > Clarias > Clarias macrocephalus. Next base: position 20,124 of record JAAGKR010007016.1, on the reverse strand, counting down.
GAGCTGTCAAAGACCTGCACCAGGCTGGGAAGACTGAATCTGCAATAGGTAAGCAGCTTGGTGTGAAGAAATTAACTTTGGGAGCAATTATTCGAAAATGGAAGACATACGAGACCACTGATAATCTCCCTGGAAGATCTCACAAGAACTGTGAGCAAAAATTACAGAACCACACAGGGGGAACTAGTGATTGACCTGCAGATAACTGGGACCAAAGTAACAAAGGCTACCATCAGTAACACACTGCCCCGCAAGTGAATCAAATCCTGCAGTTCCAGATGTGTCCCCTGGCTTAAGCCAATACATGTCTAGGCTCGTCTGAAGTTTTTTTTTTTTTTTTCAGATTTTCTCCCTAATTTAGTCGTGTTCAATTCCTCCCCGTCACTAGGGGGCTCCCACATTAAGCTACTACCACTCAGCCAGGAGGGCCAAAGACTATCATATGTTTCCTCCGAAACACGTGACGCTGGCCGACTGCCTCTTGTCGAACTTTTCACTCACGCACCGTTGGGAGGCGGCGTAACACACTCGGAGGACAGCGCTATCCACTCCTTCCACTTGCCTGAGCTCACAGATGCCCCTGATTGGCTGCAGAGCCGTGAATAATGTGGGAGCACTAAGTACCTCTCATCCCTCCCCTCTGAGAGAGCTTGGCCAATCAGCTCTTTCTAGACCTCCGGCTGCGAGAGGTTACAGCATCACCCGGGAATCGAACTAGCGATGTCCGGATGATAGGACAAGCAATTTACCACTGCGGCATTCGGAGGCCTGTTCATCTGAAGTTTGCTAGAGAGCATTTGGATGATCCAGAAGAGGATTGGGATAATGTCATATGGTCAGATGAAACCAAAATGGAACTTTTTGGTAAAAACTCAACTTGTCGTGTTTGGAGTCTTTTCACCAGACAAAAGAAGTTCTGGTGCCCAAAAATGCGGGAAACAGTGAAAACAGTAGTTCTGTCTTGTGCAATCTGTGCGACAACAAAGACTCTGCGTTGTTTGTCCGTTGGAAAATTAATGCCCCTGCCAACACCAAACAGACTGTGGTTACACATAGCCGTGGATTTCGTTACAGATCTGCCGGTGTCTGAAGGGTACACAACTATCCTCGTGGTGGTAGACAGACTCTCCAAAGGATGTCGACTCATCCCATTTAGCTCTCTCCCGTCAGCCCTCCAGGTGGCAGAAACGCTATTTGAAACAGTGTTTCGCTGCTATGGTATACCAGAGGATATTGTTTCAGTGGTCCCCAATTTATCGCCAGAGTCTGGAAGGATTTCTTTTAGAAATTGGGGACCACTGTTAGCCTAACGTCGGGCTATCACCCCGAGTCAAATGGGCAGTCTGAGCGGACAGTCCAAGAACTTCGGAGATACTTTAGAGCATACTGTAGCAGTCGACAACATGAATGGGCAGACTGCTTAATCTGGGCAGAATATGCGCAGAATTCGCTATGTCACTCCGCAACCGGTCTAACGCCGTTTCAATGTATACTCGGTCATCAACCCCCGCTCTGTCCCTGGGATTCCACTCCCACGACGTACCCATGGTGGATGAGTGGTTTAAGGGAGCGGAGAGAGTATGGGAGGAAAGATCTCCCGCACAGTTCGCGGTTTAAAAAAATATGTCGATAGACGGATAGACAAAGGGAAAGTTTTCCGCTCCAGATGGGTGATCGGGCGTGGGTCCCCTGTCGAAAACTTTCCCCCAGATATATTGGTCCCTTCCCCATCATATCTCAAATAAACCCAGTGTCTTTTAAACTAAAACTCCCCAGTCATTTACGAATTAATCCTGTCTTACATGTCTCTCTTCTTAGGCCAGTGATCACGGGTCCACTAGACGAAGGAAGATAGATAGAGGGCGCCCCTGCATTCAGAGTAAAAGAGGTTCTGGCCCGAGACATCTTGAGTCAGGAACTCATTGTGGATCGCCCAGCACCGCGACTGACGGGCTGCCCCACCCACCGCCAATCCCATCAGTCTGGCGGGTCCCTACTCCCTCCGGTAACGTGGAGAGAGCGCCCGTACCTCCCTCGGGTTGCCTGAGGGGTGGGGGGTACTGTGACACCTGTGCCACCTCGGTCCCAGGGGATTAGATCGGGCTCGCCGGATTACTGAGCCGCCGCTTTGTCTCCCCCTAGTGTGTCTGTGTGTACATGTGTCACATTAATAGGAAATGGAATTCACCTGTGTCTTCGCTGTGTTATCCTATTTATACCAGTCGACCCCGTAGGTCCCTGTCCATCCACCGTTGTGAAATTCTGAAACATGCGATAGTAATGCCAACCACTCTCGTGTTTTTTTTCTCCAGGAGTGAGTGGAATCTGCAGCGCCGTGTCCGTCGCATTACATAGACCACAGTCAAGGTCAAGACTGAGAAGTACTCAGTCCTTTTTGCATTTCTGTTGGGAGTTTTGAACTGTAAATTAAGACTGCACTTGCGTCCCCCTCTGCTTATGGGAATCATGACAACCAGTAGTTTTATAATAGACTGTTCAGTAGTTACCTGAACATGTAACTTTAGAGACATCAGTCAATTATATACTGACAATTAATAAATACCAATATGTTTTCTGGAATGTTTATCTTGGTAATTATATACACTTTGCTTTAACTAGGTTCTTTTCAGGAGCATTTGAGGAGAACAAGAATCTCAACAAAGAAAAACAGGAGAATGTTCTGGAGTCTCCATCTGTTCCATTAGATACTAAGCAGCTTCAGAAGTTGCAGACTTTGGACAAACTTGTTGGACATCCACCACGAGAGAAGACTGATGTAACCGGTGAGATCGAACTTTTCCAGACCTGTTCCTATAGTCCTTACAGCAAGCAAGTTGAGCAGTGTGACACTTAATATACAGGTCCTTCTCAAAAAATTTGCATATTCTGATAAAGTTCATTATTTTCTGTAATGTACTGATAAATATTAGACTTTCATATATTTTAGCTTCATTACACACAACTGAAGTAGTTCAAGCCTTTTCTTGTTTTAATATTGATGATTTTGGCATACAGCTCATGAAAACCCAAAATTCAATCTCAAAAAATTAGCATATTTCATCCGACCAATAAAAGAAAAGTGTTTTTAATACAAAAAAGTCAACCTTCAAATAATTATGTTCAGTTATGCACTCAATACTTGGTCGGGAATCCTTTTGCAGAAATGACTGCTTCAATGCGGCGTGGCATGGAGGCAATCAGCCTGTGGCACTGCTGAGGTGTTATGGAGGCCCAAGATGCTTCGATAGCGGCCTTAAGCTCATCCAGAGTGTTGGGTCTTGCGTCTCTCAACTTTCTCTTCACAATATCCCACAGATTATCTATGGGGTTCAGCTCAGGAGAGTTGGCAGGCCAACGGAGCACAGTAATACCATGGTCAGTAAACCATTTACCAGTGGTTTTGGCATTGTGAGCAGGTGCCAGGTCGTGCTGAAAAATGAAATATTCATCTCCATAAAGCTTTTCAGCAGATGGAAGCATGAAGTGCTCCAAAATCTCCTGATAGCTAGCTGCATTGACCCTGTCCTTGATAAAACACAGTGGACCAACACCAGCAGCTGACATGGCACACCAGCAGCTGACATGGCACCCCAGACCATCACTGATTGTGGGTACTTGACACTGGACTTCAGGCATTTTGGCATTTCCCTCTCCCCAGTCTTCCTCCAGATTCTGGCACCTTGATTTCTGAATGACATGCAAAATTTGCTTCCATCCAAAAAAAGTTCTTTGGACCACTGAGCAACAGTCCAGTGCTGGGGAATGCGGCACCTGTAGCCCATTTCCTGCACACGCCTGTACACGGTGGCTATGGATGTTTCTACTCCAGACTCAGTCCACTGCTTCCGCAGGTCCCCCAAGGTCTGGAATCGGTCCTTCTCCACAATCTTCCTCAGGGTCCGGTCACCTCTTCTCGTTGTGCAGCGTTTTCTGTCACACTTTTTCCTTCCCACAGACTTCCCACTGAGGTGCCTTGATACAGCACTCTGGGAACACCCTATTCATTCAGAAATTTCTTTCTGTGTCTTACCCTCTTGTTTGAGGGTGTCAGTGATGGCCTTCTGGACAGCAGTCAGGTTGGCAGTCTTACCCATGATTGCGGTTTTGAGTAATGAACCAGGCTGGGAGTTTTTAAAAGCCTCAAGAATCTTTTGCAGGTGTTTAGAGTTAATTAGTTGATTCAGATGATTAGGTTAATAGCTCGTTTAGAGAACCTTTTAATGATATACTAATTTTTTGAGATTTAAGTTTATCCCAGTAATGTATTTATTTTTACAGATGGGCTCAATTTACAAATTAGTGCTAATAGTAAATTGTAATATTGCTGTAATATTACATTTCATGTAAACCTGCTGGTTTTAACGTTGTGGTGGACAGAGGTCAGTATGGACACTGACCTGTCTCCGTTGGTGTTTGTTGTGGCTCATTAATGTACTGTTAATGGGGAATTTTTGTATGTTCAATAAAACTATAATATTTCTAATTTGTGTTTCATGCATCTCATTTATACCTGGCTTTAATCTCATTATGGTCTTGTGTTTGGCTCATTTGCCTAAGCATGTTGTAAAAAAAAATTAAGAAATATATATATATTTAATAAAATCAATGATGTTTCCTGAAATCATTGGGTGTTTCGGGTCTCTCAGGTGACCCAGCCGGTGTTGATTACACTCCAACTTGTGTCCCAGCAGCACTGGCCCACTTTGGGGACCTCTTGATCCAAATCCACCTCGAGGCTCTTTCAGCGGCCTCTGTGATTGACTTGATGGCTCTCCTCTTTGCAGCTCCTGTGATTTCAAGCCTGGCAAAGATCTTGCCATAACAGTGCATATTCTTAATCTTGACTTCCTTGATCGTAATACATAGTGCAGTGCAGGGGTAACGTTAACTTTTTGTAATCTGGTCGTTGTTGCATAACCCATCCATTCCATGAATTCTGTGTTTGTTGAGCTCTTTTACCAGTACATAATAGCCAATATACTGTATAAGTTGTTGTGCTTTTCAGTAATTTGTAAGAACTGTCCCATTGTTACATGCAGTCCTTTAGTATTACATTGAATCCTTGCCTTGAGTTTACACAACAATTCTCTTCCTAACAAGTTAACTGGAGTAGTATGTGAGAATAATAATGTTGCTGTTATAGTGGTGTGGCGCAGCCACATCAAGGGCTTTTTTATAGGGGGAAAAAACAGCACAAGCTAATAAATGTAAAGCTGCTGTGCCCCATAAGGGTCCTTTTAGGTGTGTCTTTTACTCCGGAAAATTGGTGGTGGTCCCAAAAGGTACCCTCGCAAGAATTCCCAGATGGGTAGCGAGAGGTTGGCGGTGACGTAGGAGGTCATCTGCGCCGGCTTCAAAGCACTGTGAGGTGAAGAAGTGAGGAGAGGAGAGATGATGGTATACAGCGCTGTTTTCAGAGAGAGTTAGATTGTTTGTCGCAGCCAAAGGATTACTGTTCCCGGGTGGATTAATCTTTATGGACACATACAATATTGTCTCGTTCCGTTTTCTCATGCTCCTGGTCTGAACATCTTTTCACAGTGAGACCGAGCCATCTCTCCCAGCCTATATCACACACACACAAACCATAAAAACATGGACTTTGGACATTCATACACACACACACACACACACTGTTTATATTTGTATATATTTTGTATATATTGGTTTCTTTTGTGCACCTTGTTTGTTTGTTTGTTGGTTTTTCACTGAATACACATTGGGTTGTTTTTGAACTGTTGTGGCGTGTCATTCCTTGTTCTGCTACGCTTGCGGAACACCGGAAGTTAGATTCACAATGTTTTTTGTGTAACTATGGTTACAATAATAGCTGAGTGTTACAGTGGTATCTTCTAATGTTATTAATTGGGGCTCTGTGTAGTGCAATACCTATGATACAGAGAAGCCTGTGTTTTTTTATTGTATTGCTTGATAGAGGGAGCTGTGAGCCTTCACATCCTATACATGTGTCATGGTACACCAGGTACCCCCTCGCAGTTCCTTCCCACACTCCATTCCACTCCTTCCGTTTTGCCGTTTTCATTCATGCTTGAGCACGCCTGCGCCTCATCTCATTCGCCACTCAACTCTATATAACTCTCCCTCAAACAGCCAATCCTCACCGAATTATTGCATGCTCTAGTCTATAGTCTCATGCCTTTTTCATTCAATTATATCTGTTTTTTTCAATTTGTCGACCGTTTTGCCCTCAAGGATTACGTTTTTGTCTCTCTCTGAATGAACGTCTTTGCTACGCTGACTGATCTACCGGCTTTGATCTTCTGCTTCCGCTTTTGACTACGGCTCTGTCTGAACCCCCCGGATTATTCTCTTTTGGACTGCAGGTGCGTGCTATTTGAAATCAGTTTGATCATCAGTGCCTTTATTTTTACAACCCTGACTTCCTTTCACGGCTGCTTTCATTCAGTGTGTTTAAAACTGCACATGCTCTGCGCCCTTTGATCTCACATAGCCGCTCTCGCTGCGTGTTGTATGCGCTCTGAACCTCGGATCTGCAAAACTTCTGCCTACAGCCACGTCCAACCTGCTTTCCTGCCCATCCCTAACTGCATTTTGATTAAACTATATTTTGCTCAACTTCTCCTTTTTTTTTGCTTCCAGCATACTACTCATTAAAGATATTAAACTCTATCTGATCTGTTGTGTCTGCTTTTGGATCCTCCAGCCTGCCTGACACAGACACCTTCATGACCGAATAATTCGGCCAGCATGAAACTTGCGGAGTTAGGACAACTCAGGACTGCCGTGGAGGCACAGGGCACCCTCCTCGGCACACACCAAGGAGAAATTCATCAGGTTAATCAAAATCTAAGGTCTATGTCGGATACGCTCAGTGCGCTCACTTCTCGTATTGAACAGCTGCAGCTACACCCCCCCCCCCCCCCCTCTCCGCGAACCTCGTCTACCACCCCCTCAGTCCTATGATGGAGAACCTGGCACTTGCAGATATTTCCTCTCTCAATGCTCACTTTCTCTAGAACTACAGGCCTCAACATTTCCCACTGAATGTTCTAAAATAGCTTATATTATCATGCTCCTTTCTGCAAAGAATCTCTACCGAGGAACGCCAATGCCGGCGGGATAAGCAGGCCTGCTTCTACTGCGGTCAAGTAGGCCATTATCGCCTTCAATGCCCGTTAAAAGGAGATGGCCCACAATGAAACTAGGAGCCTTGGAGGGCGCTTCTCAAACAAATCTCCCAAGCACCATCCTTGATTGGAGCCCTGCCTGTCTCTCCTCATGCTTTCACTCTGCTAGAACCCACTCATCATTCTCTGTTACTGAGGATGTTATTGAGCTCTCTGATCTCTCCAACGTCCCACCAAAATACCGAAATAAATTAAACTAAATGACTATAGATTAATCCACCCGGGAACAGTAATCCTTTGGCTGCGACAAACAATCTTTTAATTTTATAGCCATTTAGTTTAATCTATTTCGGTATTATCTACTACAAATTTAAAGAACACAAAATTTAAGATGACCAAAAACCCTACACTGTAAACCCGATTAAGTTGGCAAAACTCCAAATATTTGAGGTAATCAGTTACATAATTTTTTTAATTAATGATGTTTCCAATTTTAAGTAAACAGATCTATACATTTTTGAGTTTGTTAAACAAATTAAAAAAATTGTTGTAGACCTTCCCACACAGGAATTGAACCTGGGGCTTTCCACATGGAAGGCAAGACACTTACCACTGCACCACAAGTGCTCTATAGGTTTTACATTAGTGGAAGTTTTACTTAAGTTATTGTTACTTACATACTCAAAATTATTACTCATTCAATTATTTAGGTTAACAGTACTCAATGTGTTTAATTACTTTGAGCGTTAGGGTTTACAGTGTACACGCGTAGGCTTTCTAATTACACATGATAACACAGTGAGCCTTTAGATTTTAACATTCACTTTGCTTAAATTCAAATACTAATCAAATTAAATTTTACATTTGTACTGTAATTTTAGTACTGTGATTATGAATTCGTTTAAGTACAATGTTACACTTGATTTTATCCGCTACTATGTGCTCATTAATCCTTGAGAGAATGAACTAAGGTCTGACGCGTCGGTCTATAGTTATATAGCGCCACTCAGTGGTAAAAGCCAGCAACTGTATACCGTCGCCGTGAGGTGCGCGACAAAACTAGAAAACTGCTCGTCACACATCTGTAGTTTTGGCCATATAATGTTTATTAACACATGGGCAAAACTATGTAGTGTATATAAAGTAATATGATTGTATCTTATATTTTGCCTTTATTGAAGTACAGGAGTTATATATGTATTCCTTTCATTACTATTACAAGAACAACAATAGATAACATTCAAATCATACTTGGCTGCATCTAAAGTGGAGTTTAGGTCCTCTGGTCCGCTGTTTTTCCTGTGTCTCCTGAATTATTATTTCTGTGACAGAACACTTGCTTTACCCGGGCCACGTAGAATAAGGGCCCAATGCAGACACCAAAATTGGGGAGAACAGTGAACATCAGCAGAAAATAACATAAAAAGCCATTTGTGTCTTTTCCACCAAGCATTTTGAGTATGAAAATAAATGGAGCCAGAGCCAGCATTGGCAAATATATTATAGTTGAAGGCACCAATATTGCTACAATATACTTCAGAGCTCGTTTCTTTACAACTGAATTATTTTGGTCCCCTTCACCTGGTCCTTTTTTACACAACACACACACAATTCCGAACAGGCAGCTCACCATCATAAAAAACAACAGATTAAGAACGATCGATATCACCAGAGCCATGTTAGTGAGGGTGTAGACAAAGACGACTCCTGACATGATACATGTAAGAAACCATATGATGCCAGACCATGCAGCACGATACTCCCACTTCCCCAACTTAATGAAGAGCACAGGGTGTGCCACAGCCACATAACGTTCCAAGCACATACTGGTCAGCAGGAGTGGGCAGCCGATATAACTGAGGTTTGCAAAGGCATTTGAAATGTTTAGGAGAAATCCTGAGCGGGTATTAGCAATTGTAATACCAATCCCCAGTGGCAGACTGAGGCAATATAGCACACCGAGTAGGGCAAAGTTGAGACCTAAAACCTCAGATGGTGATAGAGTCTTTCTGTTCTTTACCAACAGCCAGAGCAGTAATGCGTTTGCTGGGAGGGCAAGTATAAGGACAACTATTTGGATAGGTGCCAGCAAAATGGTCAGTCCAATTTCACCACAGTTAGCTGCAAGATCAGCCAGAGTGGTCACATTTCTCAAGTTCAACTGAATATTGTTTTGCAAAAAATATTGTGAAGGCAATATGGTTGTTGCATTGCTTCCATTTGCTGTGGTGTGTGCCATGATGAGCGTTCTGGATGGAGAGAGTAGATTTGAGTTATTATATACCAATGCAGATCCTCTTCATTAGTATTGACAGCTGTTGTCTTTTAATTAAAAAATTCTTATATTATTCTTATATTATTTAATGAAAAAGAATTTTGTACAAAAGAACTAAACAGTACTTATAGAAGTATCTACAGTATACTGACCTCTTGTTACAGTGTAAAAACTTTCCGTTCTGCACACCTTGTGTCCCCTTCTGTTTTTGTTTCATGTATAGAGGTCAGCTTCCCTGTGTCATATAGTCTCTGTGCAAGGCATTTTGAATATTGGCAATGGTTGACTGAACAAACTTACCTAGCAAATACCATTCATAGATTCTACATACATTAAAATGCACCTCCCATTTTAAATATAAGTTGAATCTAAAGACCTGCAGGATATATATTTATTACTTCTTATTTTACGTTTGTAACTGTGCCACTCAGCTGGTCAGAAGCCCTGATAAAATGTGAGGGTTGCATCAGGAAGGGCAGCTAGCAGATAACCTGATGGGAACAGGATATCGACATAGCCCTGATACCTTACCTGTGCTACCTAAATGATCGCAGGAAGGGCCGAGGTATTAGGACCCTTAAATAAACACGCCGCCAGGTGAGGTGCATTCAGGCTGATTGCAGCATTGCCTAGCAACCGCCTGTCTATAAATGGTTCTACCCCTCGTGAGACCTGCGTCATTACACTACTCAGATGCTTTTCTACTCAACAAAATTCTAAAATGTGGTTATTTGAGTTACTGTCATAGATTCCTATCACAGTAAAATTTCCAGTGTTGACTTAACACTTTTAGAGTTTATTCGAGTCTAACTGAAATAAACACCATGTATATAATAAATTAACAATGGAGAATTTGCGCAGTACTGTCTGTCCATTCTTATCAAGAAGCAATGGGAGAAGTAGAAAAAAGACACTGACTGAATAAAAGGACTGCTACTGTAGGGATAATGTATATGATTGAAAGCATATCTAGTTGAATTTTCAAAGTAATGGCATGTCCCTCTACGCACAGCCTCCATGTAATTTAACAACTTTTTAAGCTTCCATAATGTCCCACACCAGAGACATGTCAAGAAATAGGTGCATACAGTACATATTGGTACTTTTATATGTTATAAAAGTAAATATTTCTACATTGAATTAGCAATGTGTAATTTTGGAATACATTATTATGGAAAAAGAAAGAAAAAGGACATACCTGCCTGTTAAATTATCAAAAAGAAAAAATATAATTTAATGTAGTACATCAGTAACATTGGTGGTATTCGAGATTCTCTGAAAGCACCCTGGTGGCTACAGCTTAATATGCAGTTTGTCTCAACATTTGATGCAATATTTGCTTGATTGTTAACTCATGTCAATAGCTAGGCAAGACACATACCAACATTAACATGCACTAGATCCTGAATGCCAACAACAACAGTATTTAAAAAAAAATTTTAATACAGGAGCAATATTTGGCTATATTATTACCTCATGCACATATTCTCAGGCTATGGATTAACTGTGACTATAAAGCAGTTACTGAAGATGAATATGTAACATGTGAACTTTTGAACTTTTTTTGAACGATTTACAGACATGCACAAAATAGTTAAAAGCAAAAACAGGTAGTAACTTGTGTAATTTCACTAGTTGTAGAAAAGGAGCTCATAAAGGTGGTGTGTTTTCAGATAAAATCAAACTGAATTGAGTTCAACTGTAGTCAAGCTGTAGAGTTTAGTTTGGACTGTAGTGGTCACTCTTGTGTCTCTTGATCTGTTTATTCCTACCACAGTATTTATCTTAGCCTAGTGTAGCGGGATGGTGAGTTGGAAAATCTCTTCCCAAAAGGTGGGAAAAAGCTACTGATATGTCCCTGCCACTCATGGTTGAAATTATTTAATGAAAGTCTTATTCCCAGCTTTCATTGTTTGAAGTTTGCTGAACTATAAGATAGCTAGGCTAACAACTACTTGTGGACTTACTAGCCATTTGCCATTATCTTACTAAAATACTGGAACAAATTGATGCATTACAAATGTGTTGTTTTTATACAAAGTGAATGTTTTTATGCTATCCACTTGTTGGGCTATGTAGAATGGCATGTAAGAGAAGGGCATTTGTGCCATGGATTGGATTAACATAAAAAAATGGGTCCAGTTGTAGCAGTGGCAAATCGGTTATAGTTGATGGCATGATCAGTGATTAAACATTCTTTCATTAGCTCAATTCTTTATAACTAATTGATTTTATAATGGTATATTTAGTCCACATTGCATGGGCCCTTTTTTTTTACACAGCACACAGACAATACCTAACCAATAGGCTACCACAAAAAAAAACAAAAAAAACATTAACTATGATGGAAACATAGCAATGTCAGAGACAATAGAGACAGTCCACAAAGGTGATTAAGATTGTGAGACATCACAGCAGGTGGAAGTATTTTGAATCTTTTTATTATAAATTTACAATGAACAAAATATAGGATTATTAAGTTCATTTGTATGCATTTATATTTACAGTTACTATTTTTAAACTTTATTTTTTTCTTATTTTATCACTAATAAGTTAGCCTCTTTCTAGAAACGATTGTTTAATAATCCTATAGCTGGTTTGTCAAATTTTAAATTAAGACATCTTAAACAAATTTCACTTGGCTATGTAAACACTGTGTTCACTTTACCCTTACCACCAGCATTGGTCTTGCTAGTTAGTGCTGGTCTGGTGCTGGTTTAACTGATGGAAGATCAGCATGCTGCTGAAAAATCCAGCATAGGCCAGCATGATTTATATTCTGGGCCACCAGCAAGGTTTTGGTAGTTAAAATTGGTTACCATTTTAGCTCATTATCTTGTTTTTAATAGTTAGTACTGAAAATAATGTGTGATGTAAATACATGGACTGTGTAGTGTTATCTTTAAATGGATTTACATACAAGAGACAAAAATAATAAATTAACCAAAAACATGTACATACATTATTTTACATTTATTAAATATCTGTGGGTTGTCTAAAAATACAACAAAAACCTTTTCTATAAATGCACTTAAAAAAAAAAAAGTAATCAATAGAAATCACTTAAAACTGGGAAAAAAAACAGCATAGACGATCATAGCTGGTTACCAGCTTGACCAGCAATTATACCAGCAGGGTTACCAGCATACCAGCACCAGCCCCATGGGGTCAGCTGTTTTGGCGGTGGGACCACTTGCATTTCTTTTTTGGTAACCATCAAAATAACTTAAAATGTTCCATCATTTTAAACCATACACATACATGTAATGTATCAATTTATATCTTTATTTGTTAATGTCCACTCACATATCAATAAAACATTGTGCTTTTGTAAAATAAAGAAAATAAACAGGGTGCTTTCTGCCCTCTCAGTCTCCCAGAAAATCTTTTTGAAACGTGTCACTAAAATGAACTAAAATGAACACACACATATCCATATATCTATACATATATATCTATAGAAAGCTTAAAGTGTCTACTTTTAAATGTAGCAAGCTTAATCAAATAAATGTTCTCAGTTTATGTAATCCATATGACTCTAAGGAGAGAGACAGTCTTTCTACCACTTCATTCACTGATAATGACCTGAGACAGGACACGCCCACACGCTGTTCACAGGGAAACAGTCAGGGTAATCTACATACAAGGGTACGCCCCCAAACACACACACACACACACACACACACACACACACACACACACACACACACACACACACACACACAGTAGATCCGATAATTTTCCTGCACGTGTGTGGATTATTTTAGGCACTGTAAAGGTTTCTGAAGCTCTACAGAATGTTCTGAACAGTGGGAGGAGTTTAGATTTACCTCAGAACAACACTGAGATTCACCTGTGACTGCACACAACCAGCACATGGACTGACCTTAGATGCCAGGAATGTTACCACTTCTGGTCACAGCGTCTGTGTGAATTGCAAATCAGTTGATGGTAAGCAACCATAAACACCATAGAAATGCCAGGTATGCAATGTTCACTTGTGTCTTGAGTTAAACAAGAACTGCTTCTGGAAAGAGGGACAAAGATGTATTACTGTGTATTTGGTGTAAAAGTGGGCTTTTACAAACCTAACACCCTTTCTTCATAGTAGACTGTTCCTGTTCCCACTGTTTTACCCTGAATGTCTGTTTGCACGGCCATATTTACAGTATGCCAGAAATGTGCCTTCTGTGTATAAGATCATCTGTGTCAGTCTTCTCTCAATCCTGGACATTTACTTTGCACTAGGTGAAAGAGGTTACATTTATATGTTCATAAGTAAGGTTACATTTATATGTTCATAAGTAAGAAAAATACACAAATATCAGAACATGTCAGAACTACTTCAGGGCCCATAAACCTGCAGACGCCTAAATAAAGAGTGAGGGCCAAGCTCACTCATTTACACTCCTGTGGTGTGAAAGTAACTGTGGGAAAGTGTCCCTGAGAGGTTGCTCTAATGTTTTGTTTTTGTTATTGTTTTATTTTATTTTATTGCTGTTCATTGTTAAATTATCATATTGTTACAAATGTGCATATTGTTACATATTACACAATGTTAATATTGTTTGTGTTGGCCAATAAAGCTATACTGATTCTGTTTTATATTTTACATATTGGATGACAATCTTCCATGTATTCTGGCTTTTATACCATACCAACAATAGATGGGGTGGTGAACAGCACAGTATCATGGCACTATAATGCTGGTCACCAGCATACCAGCAAAATATATGCTGGTATGATGTGGACCAGCATCAGTAAAGTGACCAGCATACCAGCACCAGCATACCAGCAAAATGTATGCTGGTCACCAGCATACCAGCACCAAAACATAACATATGCTGGTATAATGTTAACCAGCTGTGCTGGTCTAAGCTGTTTTTTTCAGCAGGGTAGGTTACACTTGAAAAGTACAATTGCAAGTAAATTACAAACTGCATGTAATGTAAAATATGAATAAAACAGTATTAGACACAAATATATGATATGGTAGTATATACAATGAAAAAGCTATTTACACATAAGTGCTCAAATGTAAAGGCAATTATTAATTTATTGTGTACATTTAACTTCATTCAGACATTTAAGTTATATGAAAAATAATGTGCCTATCAGCCCACTATTATTTTCTGTTCAAATTTAAGGATGCCCATGCGTGTGCAAAAAGACGAAGTACAATAAAGAATACAAAAGTGTATAATTTTTAATAAAAGTCTGCCTAAAACAATATTGTCTCCAATGCTGAAGCAAACATGATTTTGTTTTTGTTTTATCCTACTCGCTGAATACAACGTGACAGCACGCTGCGAGGTGAACACCCGCAGACCCTTACTGTAAGCCCTCTTCTCACCTTTCATTCACAATAGGTGTGAAGTTATCAAACCGGTTTCGCTGATGGGGGAATTGGCAGAATTGAGGGGTTTAAAACTAATTAACAAATATTCCTTTTTATTTATGAACATGTGTATTATGTTTGATCTGCATTATTGCGAGACGCGATGACTTTCTGGCATTTTTATTGATAAATCGCACGTGTTTATCAGCCTTTTGATCAAAACGCTGCCTTTTGTAAAGTGAAAGTAAGAGCCGCGGGTTTCCGCACATAATTCAGTCATAAATTCACAATCACATTCCAGTTATTATTTCCAGCCGTGTTCAAATAATAGATGAATTCAATGCTGGACACAAACACCAAAAAAACATGATGATTATTATAAAAAGCCAGAAGCACTTTGTGTTCATATAAGAATATTTACCTATATATTTGTTCATTCAGGTCTTTGGATGGTGCTCAACGTCGACAAATTTTTACATTTTAATGAAGATATGTTGGCATATTCACGAATCAGGACATTCGTAGAGTCAGACTATCAGGAAATTACATTCATTGTAAGACCATTTAAACCGAGGCAATGCCATGTCTTTCATTGTTTTGTCCCTATTTAGACATTTAAAAAACTATATAAGAAACTTTTTTATTATTTTAAAGAACAATTTTGGGCATCTCATCTCATCATTATGAAAATAATATGAAGCAAATAATATAAACACATTCATCATGAAAGATGATCTATTGATCTAAGATGATCTATTGTAAAACAAAATAAAAATAAAATAAAGTTTGCTTCTGTCAGGGATCACCCCTAGAGGGCACCAAAGCGCCCAGAGACTTCCTTTGTGTTTTCGGGTTTTTTTTGTGTTCTTTTGTGTAAAACTCCATGCCCCAGAATGCACCTCGGTCAGGTGATGTGGCGCTCACCTGAACTGAGGTTGCTAATACGTGTTTTGTTATAAATGTTCCTGAGTTCAGTTTAGTCTTGTCTTGCATCTGTTCGGTTTGGGTTACTGTTTGTTCTCTGTTTCATCTAAGGTTACTGTTCTGGTATGTTGTTTGACTCTGTGTTTTCCCTGGTCTCCGTGTTCTCCCTGTTCTCCATGTTCTCCCTGTTCTCCGTGTTCTCCCTTGCTCCGTGTTCTCCTTTGCTCCGTGTTCTCCCTTGCTCCGTGTTCTTCCTTGCTCTGTGTTCTCCTAGTCGGTCTGTCTCCTAGCCTCCTGTAGCCTTCTCCTGCATTGTGGGCATCAATAACTTTCATTTTCAGAGTCTTACACAGCTGCTTAGAGGAACTCATGGTTGTTGAGTGTCCCCAGGTGTGTGCAAAAGGAAATTGGCATTTATTAATTACAGCTGTTGCCATGCATCAGATCTAACGAGCTGATTAAGGACAGACGTTTTATATTGTAACACGGCTAGCATAAATGAGTTACTGATGTTGAATATGAACTTGTGGACTGTTGTAAAGGTTCTGTTAACATATAAATCTAGCTACAAACAAGAAAAACAGGTTGAATACGGACACATCCCTGCTGAAAAAAACAGCATAGGCCAGCATAGCTGGTTAACATTATACCAGCATATGTTGTGTTTTGGTGCTGGTATGCTGGTGACCAGCATACATTTTGCTGGTATGTTGGTGGTAGTATGCTGGTCACTTTACTGATGCTGGTCCACAGCATACCAGCATATATTTTGCATTATAGTGCCATGATACTATGCTGTTCACCACCCCATCTAATGTTGGTATGGTATAAAAGCCAGAATACATGGACTATTGTCATCCAATATGTAAAATATAAAACAGAATCAGTATAAAATCAGCTTTATTGGCCAACACAAACAATATTAACATTATTATATGTAACAATATATACACTATGCACGTTTGTAACAGGTATGATAATTTAACAATGAACAGCAAATAGGTTTTGATATAAAAAAAAAAAAAAACATGAGACCAACCTCTCAGGGACACTTTCACACAGTTACTTTCACACCACAGGAGTGTAAATGAGTGAGCTTGGCCTTCACTCTTTATTTAGGGGTCTGCAGGTTTATGGGCCCTGAAGTAGTCCTGACATTTATGTATTTTTCTTACTTATGAACATATAAATGTAACCTCTTTCACCTAGTGCAAAGTAAATGTCCATGATTGAGGGAAGACTGACACTGATGATCTTGTACACAGAAGGCACATTTCTGGCATACTGTAAATATGGCCATGCAAACAGACATTCAGGGTAAAACAGTGGGAACAGGAATAGTGCACTATGAAGAAAAGCCCACTTTTACACCCTATACACAGTCATACATCTTTGTGCCTCTTTCAAAAAGCAGTTCTTGTTTAACTCAAGACACAAGTGAACATTGCATACCTGGCATTTCCATGGTGTTTATGTCTGCTTACCATAAACTGATTTGCAATTCACACAGACCCTGTGACCAGAAGGGGTAACATACCTGGTATCTAAGGTCAGTCCATGTGCTGGTTGTGTGCAGTCACAGGTGAATCTCAGTGTTGTTCTGTGGTAAATCTAAACTCCTCCCACTGTTCAGAACATTCTGTAGAGCTTCAGAAACCTGTACAGTGCCTAATATCATCCACACACGTGCAGGAAAATTATCGGATCTACTGTGTGTGTGTGTGTGTGTGTGTGTGTGTTTGGGGGCGTACCCTTGTAAGTAGATTACCCTGACTGTTTCCCTGTGAACAGCGTGTGGGCGTGTCCTGTCTCAGGTCATTATCAGTGAATGAAGTGGTAGAAAGACTGTCTCTCTCCTTAGAGTCATATGGATTACATAAACTGAGAACATTTATTTGATTAAGCTTGCTACATTTAAAAGTAGACACTTTAAGCTTTCTATAGATATATATGTATAGATATATGGATATGTGTGTGTTCATTTTAGTTTATTTTAGCGACACGTTTCAAAAAGATTTTCTGGGAGACTGAGAGGGCAGAAAGCGCACCCTGTTTATTTTCTTTATTTTACAAAAGCACAATGTTTTATTTCATATGTGAGTGGA
Organism: Clarias macrocephalus; assembly: GCA_011419295.1. Lineage (NCBI taxonomy): Eukaryota > Metazoa > Chordata > Actinopteri > Siluriformes > Clariidae > Clarias > Clarias macrocephalus. The sequence continues at coordinate 2,373 of JAAGKR010007016.1, read as the reverse complement.
CATTAACAAATAAAGATATAAATCGATACATTACATGTATCTGTATGGTTTAAAATGATGGAACATTGGAACATTTTAAGCTATTTTGATGGTTACCAAAAAAAATAAATAAATGCAAGTGGTCCCACCGCCAAAACAGCTGACCCCATGGTGCTGGTGCTGGTATGCTGGTAACCCTGCTGGTCAAACTGGGAACCAGCTATGATGGTCTATGCTGGTTTTTTTTTTTTTTTCAGTTTTAAGTGATTTCTATTGATTACTTTTTTAAAAATGCATTTATGTAAAAGGTTTGTGTTGTATTTTTAGACAACCCACAGATATTTAATAAATGTAAAATAATGTATTAACATGTTTTTGGTAAATGGATTATTTTTGTCTCTTGTGTGTTAATACATTTAAAGATAAAACTACATGTATTTACATCACACATTATTTTCAGTACTAGTTATTAAAAACAAGATAATGAGCTAAAATGGTAACCAATTTTAACTACCAAAACCTTGCTGGTGGCCCAGAATATAAATAATGCTGGCCTATGCTGGATTTTTCAGCAGGCATGCTGGTCTTCCATCAGTTATGCTGGTTCACCAGCTAAACCAGCATCAGACCAGCACTAACCAGTATTAACCAGCATAGACCAGCATATACCAGACTATCATTCTTGGGCTTCCTGTTTGACGTAGCTTCCTGTTTTTCGTATTCTTCCAGCGAAAATTCCTCATCTGTTTGTAACAGCGTTTTAGATTATATTTTGTTTAGTTTTTTTATAATTATATATTTTTCCCGTTTTTACTAAATAACAAACTAGTTTTTACGCTTTAATATTACTGGACTTTATCCGTTTTTTGCACTTTTTGAGAGAACGCGCATATCATCTGACCAACAACAAGTGAATCCATCAGCAAATAATCACAACTCCGGCACAAAGGTACGTTATTATGTCTACCATTCATTCGCTCAGTGTGTGGAGTGCATGATGTTTAGACATTCTTCCTCCATCATTAGTGATAATTTTATTTGTGATAGGTGTGTGTTAGTTAGCACCCTGACGGAGAAGATATTAGCATTAGAGGAGCGCATCCAGACTTTAGAGAGGGTTAGAGAGCGCGAGAGCAGCGTTATTCCCGTAGCGGAAAGTCTGGGTGCCACGGGTGGAGATAATCATCCCCGACTCCGGCAGTAGAGCCCTCAGAGTGCGGCGAGTGGGTGACGACTCGGCGGCATACTCGTTCAGCCAAAGTTAACACTAAGGCTAGCCCACCGGAGCACACCTCTTCTGCGCTTCACGTGTCCAACAGGTTCGCTCTCCTCAGTGATGCACCCGCTGAGAAACCTGAAAGAGCTCTGGTTATAGGAGACTCCATACTGAGGCACGTGAAATTAGCTAGGCCTTTAGGGGCGCCAGCGGCAATGGTCAGGTGTATACCGGGAGCCAGAGCACCGGAAATAGCAGGTAATCTTAGGGCTCTAGGTCAGCATAGGTTCTCCAAGATAGTGGTACATGCTGGAGCTAATGATATACGCCTTCGTCAGTCAGAGGTTAGCAAGAGTAACTTTACAGAGGTGTTTAAAATAGTGAAGCCGATGTCCGAAGAAGTAGTTTGCTCTGGTCCCATCCCAATGAGACGTGGCGACATAGCTTACAGCAGGTTATGGTCGCTGAACCGCTGGATGTCCAGGTGGTGCTCCGAAAACAATGTGGGCTTCATAGACAATTGGCCTTTGAGGGCAAAACTGGCCTGTTAGGGCGGGACGGTGTCCATCCCACGCGGGAAGGTGCTGCTCTCATTTCTTGTAGTATAGCACATAGTCTCAGAAGAGGCCTAGTTAATCGGTGACAATCCAGAGCCAAGGCCAGGGAGCAGACAGACAGGCTAAACCAACCGTCTGCTAGCTGCATAGAGTCGTCACTCAGGGTTCATCATATTGAGACTGTGTCTGTTAACCGAGCTAAACATAAATTTAGAAAGACTCAGAAAGTCTGTTTTAGTAATTTAATTAACATAGATACCACAAACTCAGATCACACTGAATGCGCAGCCAACACCTCTGATCTGAAGCTAGGACTGTTAAATATTAGATCTCTCTCATCTAAAGCAGTTATTGTTAATGAAAGTATCACAGATCAGGAGTTTGATATATTATGTTTAACAGAAACCTGGATTAAACAGGATGAGTATGTAGCTCTAAATGAAGCTAGTCCTCCTGGATACAGCTACATACACCAGCCTCGGCTAACTGGTAGAGGAGGAGGAGTCGCAGTTATTTATAATGATAATCTGTCTCTCGTACAAAAACACAGTTTTAAATTTAATGCATTTGAAGTTCTCTATAGTAACATAAAGTCAGCTCAGTCGATCACGCTAATCATCA
>JAAGKR010007015.1:0-33277 GCA_011419295.1 Clarias macrocephalus | reverse complement strand
TATGATCATTAATCAGCTCCAGCTTTTAAAGTATCTCTAGGGACACTGACTGTTAATGGCTCCATCATGTCGACCAGCACAAGCGCTGGTTTAAAAGTGACAACACAACTCATCTCAAACCTCAGCGCTCCATTCATGGACTTGTACAAGACTCTTGCCATCGAGTGAGCTTCCAACCAACACCAAAATGAAAAAAAAAAAAAAAACATCTCTACTGTGATTCCGAATTCACTTTGCACGCAGCACCACCTCCTCTTTCCACCATCAGGTTCTTGTAGGGTTCCTGCTCTGCTCTCTTTTCATTTCTACTCCACCGCCAAGCTGAGGAACCTTCATGAGTTTGAATTCTGACTAGATTTCTGCTATAGACTATTATTTAACTTCTACCTTTATAGAATTCTTTATAGATTTAATTTCTTGTATTATATGTCTTTTTTGTATTTGTTTATTTTGTTGGTTTTATCAGAATTTTACATTAGGTTTTTTTTATTTTATTTTACTTTGAATTAAACAAGAAAACTGCTATGTCTTTACATTTTTACATTTTGTTTGTATATTGCTAGATGTTGCATATTTTTCTTTTGTGTATATATTTATTTTAACCTTTTAATTGTATTTTACTTAAACAGTTTTTTAAACGTTGGTTGTCTTTTTCTACTTTCTTTTTCTTTTTACTTTGTCTTTTTATTTAAATGTGATTCATCCTATTTATTATTATTATTTTATTATTATTATTATCAAGAATTTATTACAGTTTTTACATTTTACTAGAAGTGTTTATTTTATATTCATTTCTTTCTATTTTTTAATGAATGATTTTATGGAATTTATTTCCATCTTTCCTTTTGACAAACTGTTCTTCTCTACATCTACTCTGGATCGATCTATATTTCTATAGTTATTTTTTGGTTTCGATCATCTTTAACACCACAATCTAGTCCATATAGAGAAGTGTAGACTCAGCACAAAATGTGAAAACACTGTTCAAGCCTGAAATATTTCTCACACCTTTCTTACGTTTGCTGACTCAGTGATTCAGCTCAGCACACAGGTAAGGGGGAAATGGGTGGCGCACTATAATATAAGTGAGTGCTGACCATTAGTGTAGCACATATCCACGGCAATCAGAACCTGAGATCACATACACACACGTCCACACAGCAGCGTCTGACACGATGAAGCCCGTCTCGGCCATCTCCAGCATGAAGCTCCTGCTCGCTGTACTGTGTGTCGCAGCGATTATTCAAACTTCATCATCTCAGGTGGGTTCTAACTTCTTCACTCACAAGCTGTAAGACTGAGAAACCTGTAATGTAGCTGCTATGTAGAGATGTTTAGACACGTAGAGTCTTACATCAATATTCCTCCAGAACGTATTGCAGTTATGTAGGTTGTTCAGGATCACTGAGACGTTTCATCAGATTTTCTGAGGAGGAAAGGAAAATAGAAAATTAGGATGAGGGAAAATACAATATGCAACTTCTATTCAAAGTAGGTGGCAATTTGCATGAGCAACATTCATAAAAAATATGAGCTTAAAGCATTGTCTAAAAAAAACATGGCTTGTAATGGCTCACATTCTTGGCTTGTGTATTTTTCAGAGTAAGGTTTAAAATGTAATTATTCAAGACTAATGAGCAAGAAAATCATAGATAGCACCATAGCATTTTACAGTTTACACTTTGTGTGTTATCGTTTCAGAATAATACCGTTGGAGTGAAACAAATACAGTGTATTTAATCTTGGAATATTGACTACAAGTATGACAGAGGGAACTATTCCAGAGTAATCATGAGTGTTTCATTGTCACATATTAAATACTTTGATGTGAAAAGAGAATATTAAATCATGCTTCTTTTTCCTCCTTCTTTTTTTTTTTTTAGTTCAACATCACTGTAAACATTTCCACCACTGAAGAGCCCGAGACTACGACTGGACAAAACAACACCACATCAACAAGCACAATGTCAACGTCCAGAGTGACAGTCACCACCGTCACGAGCAGCACCACGAATCTCAAAAGAGTCACAAAAGACTCGAGCTCAGAGGAGGCCTCAGACAATGAAGAAAACCGAGAGGGAAGAGCTGAGAAGAAAGACAAACCGAAGATTGACAGAAAATTAAATAGAATTTAAATCATATAAATCCTGCATTTTAATCTGCATTTTAATGTGTTTCTCTGAACTAAAATGAAGAGAAAATAAAAAGGATTTTAAATGATCAAATGATGATTTTAAACAAATAAATAAATAAATATCCAGATATTAATGCTGTTAATTATACATTTTATTTATTTATTTATTTTTTTTGTCTACAACCCACCACTCACCGTTTGGGGGCGGAGTAACACACTCGGAGGACAGCGCTATGGTGATTAATCTGAGAGCACTAAGTATCTCTCGTCCCTCCCCTCTGAGAGAGTTCGGCCAATCAGCTCCCTCTAGACCTCCGGCTGCGAGAGGTTACAGCATCACCGGGGAATCAAACTCGCAATCTCCGGATTATAGGACGAGAACTTTACCACTGTGCCACTCGGAGTTTTTTATTTTTATTTTTTACAAATATTTTTTTCTTTCAAACTGTAATGCAACAATAAGTTCATCGTTATGCACAATGAGCACACTGAAGCACAGATTTCCAGACGTCCTAGAAATAATAATTGACTTCATTGTTCTGTGAAAAGTTCTTGTGATCATATCTTGTCTATTTCTTTATGATTAACTAAAGTTATTCTAAAACTAAATCTAAAGCTAAAACCTGGATCTCTTTATTTTATATACATTTTTCTATATTTTAAAATCAAGTACTGAGCAATTAACATGAACACACTAAATAAAACAATTGTTCAATTTTCAGTTCAATTACATTTTATTTATATAGCACTTTTAACAATAGTCATTAACTATAGTCAGAGGGAGGTAGAGAGAGAGAGAGAGAGAGAGAGAGAGAGAGAGAGAGAGAAAAGAAGAGAGGTAACAGCTAGATATGATAATGTGTAAAGTGAATGTATATTTAGTGCAGAGTGCAAGCAGGGATTCTGGCTGGACTATCTATGACAGCTTAACTAAAAGGGAGGAGCCAGAAGGAAACACAGACATGAGGGGGAACTGAGATGTAAAGCAACCGTCAACAAACCTGAGTGAACAATGAGAGTGGGGAGGACAGCATCTAAACATACCAGTTCACCAGATACTCTACGTCCATGAGTCCCCCAGATCTGCTCCTTTACCTAAGGTAAATCTGTTTACACACATGCTGCGCTAAATCAGATTTTATAAATCTGGCTAAATACAGTCTTATAAATAACAGATTTTGGTGATTTTTGTAATTGAAAAGATGTTAACACAGTCTCTCTTAGAAATGGAAAAAATTTACAATATTTTTAGCAAACATTGATGCATAGTTACTTCTTTATACTTAATCAACAGAACAGAAAGGCTATCCAAAGTTACAGTGTGATCAAAAGGTTTAGTGCAAGCTCTATGTGGTCCTAGTACCAGAACTTCTGTCTTGTCAGGATTAAGCAGCATGTAGTTAATTAACATCCAGTCTCTTATGTCCTTGAAACGTTGCTCAACTTGCTTATGAATTATGTTGCCCAGAGGAAGCATGTAAAGAGAAAAAAGCAGTGAGCCTAAAATTGAACCCTGTGGGACACCAATCTTCACTTGAGAACAGGCATCATTGTCACCATTATAAATCTACAAACTGTGGTTAGGTTTAGGGTTAATCTATAAAAATTGGAGAAGCAATTTATGTTGCACCTTCCAAAGATCTGGTGCAAAAACTAGATCTATTAAAAGTTGACCAAAGTTCAGGTTGACATTTTCATCAACTATTGTGGTTCTCTGCTGGGTCCATTCAGCCCAGTAGGACATAATGCATTGTTTGATGACCAGCTTCAACCTCTCGTTATCCCCACATGCTTTAAAGAGTCCATCATTGTTCCTGTCCCAAAGAAACCCTATCCTGCTTCCCTCAATGACTAGCGCCCTGTAGCCCTCACATCAGTAGTGATGAAGTGCTTTGAGTGGCTGGTCAGAGACTTCATCATCATTCACTTCCTGACACACTTGACCTTTTACAGTTTGCTTACCATTATTTACTCCATTTTTACTCCTGCACCACAGAGAGCAGCCTGATGGGAAACATCACAACCTAGTTTGGGAACAGCACCTTGCAGGACCGACAAGCTCTTCAGAGGGTGGTGCGATCAGCTCAACGTGTCATCTGCACCAAGCTACCTGACCTGCACTCTACCTACCTATAACCAAATCTATACATTTGTGCATATTTGCACTCTCCTTGGACATTCCTGTTTATAAAAAAATATTCCTATTTAACTCTACTACCCCAATGGACATATCCCCTCAAATGTACATAATGTGTATACTTATATTTACAACAAGTTTACAGCTAAGGTTTTTCTATAGTTTTCTATATTTCAAATTACAATACTGTATAGCTAAGTCTTTCTATATTTTATATTTTTATATTTTTATATTTTTTGTTCTATTTTCAATTGCTATATCTTTCTATAGCTAAATTTCCCCATTTTCTATTTCTTATTTTATTCCATCATTTATTGTTGTCACGGACGGTCGTTCAAGCATTTCACTGCATATCGTACTGTGTATGACTTTGTATGTGACAAATAAAACTTGAATTTGATTTGAAATTTTAATTCGGTGGTGTAGGTTTCCCAGCTGAGGCCAATGAGCTAGCAGAGACCGACCTACTGTAGATGGGTTTTCAGATGTTCCTAAAGCTTTAAAGTCATTATCCGCTAGGAAGTATATCCAGAAGAGTGTCCTCATGGGGAAGGATTGTAGACACTCTTCTTGGCCCCTTTTGATCTTCAGACTTGCTTGACCCATCCCACTTCTAATGGAGTTCTCATCACATGCAGAAAATCCTGTGATTCTGAGGATGGCCCCATATGGTCTGCTTAAAGATACATGTGATAACTGAGGATGATTCCACTTAATAACCCTGAAGATGAATTTCGGACTGAATTGGATGCAAACAGATTTATTATAGCGACATGTGACTGCAATCGCTCTGATAGACTCAGGACTGAACAGTTCTGTACCCAAGTCTCCAACAGTAAACGGTGTTTAACCTCAACAAAGCGGTGGATGTCATGCTAATTTAAAAACGCTTCCTGTTATACAGCTGCACTTTTGACCTCAGAGCAGACAGTTATAGAAGGGTGTGATTCATGGCCATATTATCTGATATCACCCAAACAAGGATGTGTTTCCTTTTGAGTCTGGTTCCTCTCAAGGTTTCTTCCTCATCTTGTATCATCACCATGTCCTGCTGGCTCATTAGGGGCAAGATTATTAAGTAATAACTTGAACCCAAACTTTTCAAAAATATAAAAAATATATATCCAGAAATATTGTTCCTGTAAAGCTGCTTTTTTGGCAATATCCAGTGCTAAAGGTGTTACATAAATAAAACTAAATGGAATTTAATTGAATTGCACTGGTCACTGGGTTACGAGAAGGGCTCTGCTGGAGAGCATGAGCCATGAACTCGTGAACCAGTCATCTGAGCTGAGTCATGTCAGCTGCCAAGTCATTAACTGACTCAGAAAGCAGCTCAGGTTTCCTTTCTGGGTTTATTATTATATTTGATCAGTCAACAACAAACACCTGGGATGTTATTATCTACTTTTCTCTATTTTAATTATTTTTTTATGTTTGCGTATTGAGTTATTTTTTTTACCTGCTGTTGGTTTTATTTAATGTACATTTTTAAAATTATTATTATTTAACTTGTATTTTGCATAAAACATTTTTATGAGTTTTTTTGTTAATAAAAATTATACATTTCCATTTTACCTTTTCTTTATTTTTATCTGTCTATTACTACAGTAATTCTAATTTACTTTTGCATTACATTTAATTATTTTCATGTATTTACAAAGAACCTTATGTCTACAGTTGAGGCTGCCAGTCTGCATACAGCTTGGCTAAAGACATTTACGCTTAATGTTTAAAAAATTCAAAGCCCTACACACATTTCATTTGCTTACTTGGTTGGAGTATCTCTTTTATTTCCATTTTACAATGTCATGTGACAATAATTAATAGAGAAGTAAACAGAATTTAACCCTGTGACCTCTGATCTTATTAGCCACGCCCTCCGGCAGCCGGATCGGGTGCTCCCAAAGTCCAGACACAGTAAAATCCCCAGTGTTGGTTGGTCCAGCTGTACTGACACGTGGGGGTCCAGGACAACTGTTCTCCAGAGGTTAGTCGTTAGTGTGTGTGTGTGTGTGTGTGTGTGTGTGTGTTGTTGTTGGGGGGCAGGGGAAGGGCATTGGTGTCATATAGATGAAGACATCTTTGGCAGGTCAAGGTGTGACGGCAGGAACCTCCCGTAGTGGTTTACATTCACATATACATTTCATACCATTAACCTCACATAAACTATTGTCTCAGCCTAACATAAGCTTTCCACAATACTTTGGAATTTTTTCGCCGCAATCAAAAAATTAGACAGAATATACAGAATACAATAGACAGAACTTGTATAACATCATCCAGTTTGTGGCCTTTCCCTACCGAGACATGCGTTTTCAGTTTACACCACAAATTCTACAGGACTCAGGTTACGTGATAATGATGATCAAAGCAAAAACTTTCACTCCACGGCCTTGGACTTCCCCAGAGTATCAAGGGCAAAAAGACACTGGATCTAAAGGTATGCCCTTAAATTCAGCCACAGGTGTCCCAAATACCTCCTAATTATGACAACTGGCCAATCAGAAGCCTTTAAAAAGCATTACATCAATTTTTAAAAAAAAAATTTCTGACTTTTTAAAAACACAGTCCGTTTGAATTCTGATATGGAAAATGAAAGCTCAAATAATAAAACTATTTCTAATCTGTGGTTTTAAAATAGCTTCTGATGTGGACAAATGAAGTCTGCCTAACAGACCTGTATGCTAAGCTGAAATGTGTGGAGATTTATTATTTTTAGTATAAGTTTGCATACACTTTTGGCTTCTCTTTGTGCATTTATAAACTGAGCTAATGTGGAGTATCTTAACCTCTATGCAGACGTACAGCAAGCTTTTCCTCCTGCGTTAATTTATTCATCAGAGAAGTTCTCACACTGGCCTGATCATTGGTCTGCTGATTCAGCTCCTGCCCACAGGTGAGGGAAACTGGGCGGGACACCGGAATATAAGTAAAATCTCCATTAATGCTGACCAGATTTAGAGAAATCAGACCTTGAGATTACATACATCCACGTTGCAGCACCTGACATGATGAAGCCCATCCTGGTTCTATCCAGCATGAAGCTCCTGCTTGCTGCACTGTGTGTGGCCGCCGTGATTCACACTTCAGCCTCACAGGTGGGTTCTAACGAAACTAAAACCTAAAAAAAAAGAAAAAAAAAAACAATTGTATTTAAAAGTCAAATAATGGAGGCAAATAAATGTTTTATCTGATGTGTAAATATACAAAAAGAACTATTTTTCCCTTACCTTTAATTTTGGAACTGTTTTTGGTAATTTTAAAATGCATGGTACATAAACCAGTTATCATTGACAAAGAAATTGTAATTAAAATGTTTACTTTTAATAATAAATAAAAATAAATGCAATAGCTTCCTTTGACTAAGGCACAACACGTTGATGAAATGCATGGGGTGTGTGTTACTTCGCATTCATTTACAGTTGTGTAGGTGATATAAGCTTCAAAGCCTCACCGGGATAATGGAGGAGGAAAAAGGAAATGTAAAATTGAGAAAAGGGAAAATATGTTATTCAAATCAGCTATAAATTTTGGTGAACAATATGTCCCATGTCTATAATAATAAAAAAATATTTATTTGTTTATTTATTTATTTCAATTGCTTAATTGCTTAACTCACATGAAAATGAATAATTTGGCCTTGGCAAAAAGATTCCACATATAATAATAATAATAAAAAAAATAATAAAGGGAATAAATGAATAAACTGATATAAACATTTTCAGTAGAGAACCATTTTAAAAATAATATTTTATTACCTGCAAGTTTGATGTAATCTTTTTCTGTATTTTATTTTCATAAAAGCTTTTGTAGGGGCAACATTCTAAGGATCTTTAAAAATTTGATATGAATTTCTCAGAAAATATTAGATAATATCAGGCTAGATAAATCAATACATTTACACTTACCATGATTAGTTTTTGCAGTGTACATGATCAAAGCTGAGCCCATGTCATAAAAACATCATATGTAAAAATAACCTTAAATCAATTTTAACTATGCTAAATATAAAATTACTCCCTTCTCAGAGTTTGTCACAAGATGACGAGAACACAAATGTTCGTCTTCGCCACCATTTAACTCTCACACAGGAAACAAACAAACAACATATATTGATTATGTATGTTAGTATGTTAGGGTTAACTGTGTTTTATAATGTATATATAAAAGCCAAACACAGAAGTAACTGTGTAAACATGTTTTATGTTTGTTTTAGTCGACTACGCCCTTTACAACACTGATGACCACCATGTTAAACACCACCTCAGAGTCCACTTTATCCACTGTGAACACAACCGACTCGAACACCACTTACAGCTTCACGACTGAGTACACAACTACAAATGGAGGGAGCCTCATGTCACATGGCCTACTGCTCGTGCAGCTGCTCGTGATTGTGCCTGTGGTGATGAGCGCCACCTAATGACAAAAAAAAAAAGAATGCCACACCCCGCTCCTGATAAAAGTTTCATCTTGCATGTTAGCACGGAATTTAAATAATATGCCAACACCTTCTATGCACTTCATTATTATTATTATTATTATTATTATTATTATTATTATTATTATTATTATTACCTATACATTATTCATTTCTTACTTGACATAAGCTGGTAAATAGTTATTTATTTAGCTAATTCATTGTAAAATTATTATTTTTCCTTTTTTGTTTTTTTTGACATTGTTTTTTTTTTTATTTTGGCATTTGTGCATGTGTCATTACATTATCCACATTTGATTTAGATTATATACTTGTAAATACACAAATAACAATATTTTCTTATTGTTTGTTTTAGATCAATTATTAAATTAAAATGAGCAGAAATTCCAGACTGCATATGTTATTCTCTATGATACTTTGATAAAAAAAAGTTTAATTAATCAATAATGATAAAAATAATAATCCAAGCAACTGCACGACAAAAAGACATTCTGACTCATAATTTGATTAATACATATTTGTATACTGTAGTATTTTGCACAATATTCAACGACAAAAAAAGTTTCAGGACATTCAAAATAAAGAATGCTTTAAATGTATTTTTATGCATTACTTGATTTTTGTGTTATATCATATATAGCATTACGCACAGCTCTGTGCAACGTTAGATTTAGATTTATATGTTCGATCTTTCTTTAAGAATAGAAATTATAATAATATTTATCAGAATGATATGTAACATCTGATTTTAGATCTTTGTGTAAGTCTGGAATCACATCCATGACTCACTGGACTGATGATGATGATGATGATGATGATGATGTCCTTTGCGTGTTGTTTGAAATCCTGCTGTAACTTTTTGTCCAGGGACTTTGTTTTGGGTCAAACATGTCAGCAGAATATACATTTTCCATCTACTAAGCACTGGTTTGCACTTGTCTTATCATAAAGATCTTGAAAACACGACATGCTTCGTCTTCTACTGCTTATCTGCAATTTCACACCATCTCAAACCTGAACCTGATAATCAAGAACCTGATGCAAACTGTCAAATAATTCATTTTAATCCCTATTCATTAACATATTTTTTTTTCAGTTCGAAAGAATGTGAAATATGTGATATTAGGTGTTGCTTATTGTGTGTATTAGTATATATCTGTGTGAGGGTGTATCTGATACAGTACACCAGTACACCACTATACGCCATCTCAATGTATGTACAGTATGTAAAGGTACAGTACTGTGCAAAAAGTCTTGGGAACATGCAAGCAGCTGCTGTAAAGTGATGATGTGAATCTCTTCAAAAGAAAAAGGTTCTACATAAAAAAAAAACCCGTAAAAGTAAACTATAAAAAGCAGTAATTAATGAAACAAAAGCAACTGGTGTGATGGCCGTTTGCTTAAAATATAGTCTCAGGTAAGACTTGTGCATTTTTATAAGCAAATGAGCTGCATAGTTTTACTGAACATCCTGCAGAACCGGCCACAGTCTCAGGACTTTGTCACACCTGCTTCTTTTTTCATATAAGCAAAACACAGAAGCTTTTTTTTTACCATCTGAAAGGTGCTTTTTTACATAAGACTACAGATATTTTCCTGTAAGAAATTTTTTTTTTGCTCGAATATTAATGTTTGGACATTTTTGGACGGACTTAATAATGAAGTCATAAAATTAACATGCATAACAAAGTTTTTACCAAAGAAAACACAGGGTGCCTCTGACTGCACAGTGGTGTAGGTGAGAGCAGAAATCTGCAGGTCACGTGAGTGCAAACAGGTGAAAAACACCCATCAGGAGCAAGAATCAGCTGAAAGAACTATTCCAGCTCTGTACATGCAGGCTTCACAGCCTGTTGGCCTCGTGTTTGACCACAAGGGGGCTGCATTAGGGTATGTACTGTATAATTAGGCTGTTTGGTTCTTCTTATTTGCTTTCCCTTTAAAATAATGCAATATTCTGGTACATTTATGTAACTCTAGATCTACAAGAACAATAATAATAATAATGTTGTTGTTCTTTTGATGGCTCCCTTCAACGGATCGCCACAGTGGACCATCCGGTCCCACACAAGCTTGGCACAGGTTTTATGCTTGATGCCCTTCCTGATGCACCCCTCCCATTTTATCCGTGCTTGGGACCGGCACTGCCTTAAGGCCTTCCACATGGCAGATGAGAAACCGACCACTGAGCCATCGATGCCCCTATTATTATTATTATTATTATTATTATTATTATTATTATTATTATTAACAGAGTTGACACAAACCCGCATAATGGCTCTGTTTGCTCAATGTCTTTTACATCACGTCTTATTGCAGCCATTTACATATGCTGGTGTTGAGTTCATGGCATGAGTTTGCTGGTTGTGCTGGTTGCCGTGTATATGTCTGGCCCTGTCGTCCTCGGTCTTTGTGCAGAGTACGTTTCATTTTCTGAACTATATCAGTATGATTTTTGAAATCTGAGATAAGTTGGTCTGATTATTTAATAAATGACTCTTTTATGGATCCACTTTTCAAACTGAAAAAAGTGAAACTGCTGTGTCTTTGATACAAAGTATGTTTCTTCATTGATCTGATGGAAATGTCTGATTTCTACGGAGCCCCTAAAGGGACATGGGTGAGGGGAAAGAATAATTGAAGGAAAAAAAAGGTTTGGAAAAAAAAAAAGGTTTGAAAAAAAAAAAGGTTTGAAAAAAAAAGTTTTGAAAAAAAAATCGAAGTAAGGAAAAAAACAAGACATGGGACATAAAAAAACGGGACATGAAATGCAAAAAAATCTGAGAAAGGTAAAAAAAATACGGGACATAGGAGGAAAAGAAACAGAGACCACGTGACTCATTTCCGGCGCCAAAATCTGGAAAGGGCGCAATCCGAGTACAAACTGAATGTCTTTATATTTTATGCCAAGCTGAAAGTAAAACTCAGCTACTCAGTAATTCTACTCCGTAATTCTCTCCATGTCTGTTTAACAACACACATGTAACTCTAATCCGAGTATTCGCTTTCTCCGTAGGCTTCTTCGTCCTTTATTTTTTAGTTTGGCAGCCAGCTTTTAGGCGCATTACTGACCCTAGATGGACTGGATCGTATTGCACGGACAAGGATCAAACTTTTAGGAGCATTGCTGCCACCAGCCGGACCAAATCGGCAAACGCTGAAGAGTCAAGTTTTGCGAGATGAAAGGCAATTTTTTTCACAGATGTGACATAATCCTAGGTGTTTTTTTGCACTCATAGGGGGCATTAAGTGATTTTTACATGCATACATCAGACACTGTTTTGCCAAATAGAGCAACTTGTCTTACACATCGTCCGCATTCTGATGAAACCTTGTAACTCAATTTTTCACCCAAATCGTTTTTTTCGTGTATATTAACTATTTTTAGTGCAACATGTAACTTACTCTGTGCTATATATATATGCTGTATTTGTCTTGGATACGTTTGTACAATTTCTTTTTTTTTCATTTACATTTCAAGTGCATTTTTTTCGCTCTCCTGAAAAAGTTGAAAAATTGAGTTACGAGGTTTCATCAGAACACCGACGTCATGTCCTTTCTTTTATTAGGTTGTTCAGAAAGATGAAGCTCAGGCAGAAGGTGAGAGGTGCACGATGGCCCTGCTTGTCCTCAGGGAGGAAGAGGACCGTCTTCAGCCACCACAGGTAACCGGGATTGTGACTTATTTATTTTTTGCGGATTGTGACGGGAGTTTCCCTCAGTCGCACATGAATATTCCATGTTGTTTGGCCTCATCTATGCGCTAAACTTGAGCTATCCTGGAATCTCAAACACACTTTTGTGGCCCTGAAGAAAATATTTTGGGAACGTATTCTTCTGTATATTGACCTTAAAATATAAAATTTTTGTCACTTTATTTGTTAAACAGTTGTCAGGTTTTTGCATGGTTAGCAAATAGGTTTATACAGTTCTTAAGCTTAAGTTATTAAAAATGCCTTGTGTTTTATTTATTTTATTTTTGTTAAATAAAATGTTTGTTTTATTTGTCTTTTAATTGGAGAAATAATTTAATAGTACAACAAAAAGAAAAGGTAATGTATGGTTTCAAGGATGGTAATAGTTTTTGGAGGAGAACTTTTTTTTTCATTGTCTGTATATTATACACACTGTAGAAATGTTTTGACAAAAATTGTCAAGTTTAAGATGTTGTTAGACAATGTGTATTTGAGGATACTGTACATATTGTAAAAAACATATGACTAAATTGTCAAAAATTGGTGCTTGAAGTTATTTATCTTGGATTATAATTACACATTATGAAAGAAATTCCTTAATATTACATTAATATTTAAATTTTTATTTGGTTGGGTATTTGGGTATGTAAAGTAAAATAATTAGGTTAATACAAAGAGAAAACACAAAGTATAATTTGAGATTTCATTAAACTTAAAAACTTTGATTCTAAGATACTTTTTGCTTTGGCTAAGTAATGGATAGTTCATTCTTATCAAAGTAAAAATTTAAAGTGCATGAACAGCTTCACTGCCTTAGTAAAGACATGTCCAAAAGTTAGTGAGTGAGTGTGTGTGTGTGTGTGTGTGTGTGTGTGTGTGTGTGTGTGTGTGTGTGTGTGTGTGTGTGTGTGTGTGTGTGTGAATGAGCCCTGCGATGGATTGGCACCCTGTCCAGGATGAACCCTGCCATGTGCCCTAAGTCTCCTGGGAGAGGCTCCAGGCCCCCCGTGACCCTGAATACAGGATTAAGCGTATAGATGATGAGGGAGTGAATGTTAACTAAACCAAACTAACTAAAGAAGAACTAAAATGCTACAAATAATTTGTATAACTCTTTTATATATTTTTTTAAATAGTTTTTTTGCTTGGGGTTGGTTGAGTGCCGTCTGATGTATTTCCAGTTATAGGACTAGATGGAAATAGTCCCTTTAATTTCCTTCGTACAAAAATGATGACGCTAGGGGCACATCGTCAGTTGCATTCCAAAGCAAAGCATCATGGGGTGTTTCGGCCTAAGGCAGGCCCACTCAGGCTGATCGGACCTGGGTGTGTGTCCCTAATGTTTTGGGGCCCAGCTATGATCTTTCCTCCTTATCCACAGCCATGGACTATTGCGCTCAGCAGCCTCTTTGATGGTATGGTGCAGAGCTTGGCAACGGATCCCCAATTCTTTAAAAAGCCTAATAGTGGATGTAGCAATAAAGCCACGGCAGCCAACCTCCACTGGGTAGACTGTTGCTCTCCAGCCTCGAGCTTCAGCTCAGCATATCGCAACCTCTTTCTTCTCTCATTTGCCTCGTCTATTGCGTCCTCCCATGGCACTGTTAAGGAGCTAAAGCAGACATCACACAAACCTGGTACATGAAGCAGTTCACACGTTTTTTATCACGGCACAGTAACATTTGTGAGAAACTTCCTCATACAGATTGGATTTTTCAGTAAAGAAAGAGAATAATTGAGAATAAAAATGAATCATTATGTTGGTTTATTATTTATTATGCCTCTCTAAGAATCTGAATCAAATGTAAACGATCAACCCTGAAAGACGAAGACAATTAAAGTACCCCCCCCACAACTTTCCTCATGCTTCCTTTTGAAAAGCAGTGTGACTTGAAGACTAATTTAAAAAATGTGACTAATCTTTTTAGTAAAATTTTACCTATTGATGCATGTAATATTAGTGATTTGTTCTATAAAAGTCATGTGTGCCATTATCATTTCAGTATGAATTAGTTAAGTAAAAAATCCAGCTATAATAAAAGTGTTGGTATTTAAATGTTTGCAAAAATATTTATATTCATTAGGCTCGAGCCTGGTATTTGGTTATTTGTTACCCACCACTAATAGATTCTTATATACTATAATGCTAACAATAAATTTTTTATAATTATTTATATTATTATTGTTTTTTTTTTAACAGTTAAGGAAATTTGGACAAACTCTCTAAACTTGCAGAAAATACAAAACTGTGCTTTGTTGTCAAATTCAAATTCAAATTTTATTTGTCACATACACAATCATACTGTCACTGGTGCGGTGAGCTTTTAGTACACACTTAAAATTTTTTGAAAGGTAACCTATCCTACACCACATCACCTTTGACGGTAGCATTTAACATTTTTACGCTGGGAGTGTTTTCATTTTACACAACCAGTCAAACTGGTGAATAAATACAAGAAGCTGACCCAAAGTGATTATACCTCACTTTGAAAAGCATCGCTGTGATGAAGCTGAACGGTTTGTGCTCGAGCAGCTGAATGCCTGAGACGACACCTGAGGCGTGACATGACCTGGACCTTTCATCAAAGCCTCATGCATTTGTGTAAAATGCAAAGTTGTTGAAACAAGGTTCTAAACTTACACTCTGACCACCGTCACACAGTGCCCTGGTCAGGCAGAACACAGGAAAGGGAAGATTTATCCCGCTCATTTGTTAGCGTGTGTAATTTGCACAATTCTTAACACACAGTCCCACTCGTACAGGTGAGAGAAGATCACAATAACGCGGGGAAACCATAAGTGCAGCTCAGTACTTAATCTGTTTGATGTCCTAAGCTTGGGTGAAGTTGGCAGTTTGCATACGATTATGTGAGGTCTTACTGTTCAGAGCTGTGTGTTTACAAGGTGCTCTAGAATTTCTGCTATGCTTTAAAGAGTGATGTTGTGTGAATAATAATCATAAGATTTATTATAATAATGCAAAAAAACGAAAGAAACAAAAAACTTTACAGCCATCGCACCTTTAGACAGTAATCAAGCTGGAGAAATAATATCGATCTATCGATCTAACTTTTTAACTTAAATTTTATTTCTTCTTATTTACTTTCTACTTGACTTTATTTCCGTATTTCCTTTCTTCCTTTTCTTTTGAGCTTCTACTTATGCTAGAACTTATGCCTTTTATTCTTTCTTATCCTTTATTTTTGATACTTTTTTGTTGAAAGATGACCCCCCAGCATGCTGAAAGAACTTCCTGTAACCTGTCTGCTCATGAAGCTGGTGCTGTTATGTGGAAACTCATAACTGTCTTTTCAGGAAGTTGAATTTGTACCTTGTGGTACTTGTGGCCTTTGTAAAAGCAGAGATAACATCTTCCAATGAATGAATCCACAAATTGTTTAGGTTAATGTCAAAAATGATAAAGTTTGTTTAGACTATGAATCTCAAAGTGTTACGAGAGTGAGATGATCACAACGTTTCTGCAGTGTGAATTAGGATGCGTACTGACAATAGTGCAATGTATTATAAAGGGGTGTGTATATTTTAAATAATATAAACCTTAAATAATATTAACTTAAAATTGCTAATGTCTAGCAGTTGATGTATCTTTTCTTCTGTTTTTGCACACTTAAACGGCTATGTCGGAAATATTCCTCGATATATTAGTCATATTCAATAAATGTTATAAATTATTACTGATAAGTTTAAATGTTTTATGTTAGACAGGCTGCACATAATTATATGGCTGAAAAATAATGAAGAACTACATGTAAGAAAGCTATGGAAACTGCTTAGAAGTTATGAAAGAAGTCAAAAACCCATTTAATTAGACCTCAAAACACAACAAACGAAAGTATTATAACTTTTTTCATTTTTGTATACACCACCCAAACCACTGTGATGGGAGAGAAATCCCAGAACAACTATCATAATGCCTATAATTGACCCAGATCACGACTACGCCCTCTGCTTTGGGTGTACTTTTGGACTAAAAGTGTCCTTTAAGCCCTTAGAAGCCCACAAGCTGTCATGGCAGTTACACTTACGTTCTACAGTCACATGTTGGCCGTACATAATTGATATCATTAATGTTTTTTCAAAAACTGTTGAAGGTGGATAAATAAATGGTAATTGGAGACGTTCAGATAATAAATGTCATGAATAATAAGACAGGCGAGAAATCTGACTCCGGCAAACAGAATAAAATCCCCCTGACACTTTAAGGCCATGCCAGGGCGTGGCAACACTGAAGGTGCTTACGTAAGAAGCGCTGACATCTAACGGTCTTCTCTGATGCAGGTGTCTCATTTTTCACAGAGAACCCTGTGATAAGCATTTCTTTATGTCCTCTGTTTCCACATCATGGAGTTTCTAAGTTTGGGAACGTGTCTTATGTCCCTGTTGGCTTTCTCAACAGCACAGGTACGTCTGACGATCAATTAACCTTCTCTGTTTATGTAACCCATCTAAATACTGAGATGACCTATAGTACATCACTGTTTTTTTCTGCTTAATGTAAATATCCACAAATGTAAATCCTAAAGCAATTCAGTTACAAAGGTGTACTTACTTTTCTTTATGTTCAGCTAATGCTAATGATGTCTGGTTTACTGTTTAAAGCTTTACAAAGTGAGACGCCTCTGTGGAAAAAGGCTGTAATTAGAAAACCTAAACATCTACAATCAAAGGTCTGGATATTACAGATGCTGAAGAGGAATTTTGCAATTCATCGTTTTTACTTTGCATTCATGTGGAATTCTATTTGTCATTATTCGGCAAAATGCGTTAATTATTTACAAGTGCGTTATTTATTTACACTCGCTCATAAAGAACCACTTCTACATACTACTACTGTGTTTTTTTTTATAGTGGTTTCACTCCTAGGCAATATTTTTTTTAAAACCTAGTGCTTGACCTTTAAAAAATATTCTTTATAGAACTTAGACACCACCACAATGATGACCTGGAACACCACCTCCTCCGAGATGCCTAAGAACATCACCACCAGTGAGATGCTTGATAATAGAAGCACCACCATGCCGCTGGAGAACGTCACCACCACCAGCACCACTGCAATGCCATTTACCACCACAATGCCATCTACTACCAACATCACCACCACAACACCTCAAACAACCACTGTGGCCCAAAATGATACCACCACAACAATCTCATCTACCAACACCACAATGCAGTCTATCACTCCCACTATTCCATCATTTCACACCAACACCAAGCCATCTCAGAGCAGCACGAACACCACCAGCCTTCACAACAGCAGTGCAACTGTGAAAGCTGTGCTTATAACCTGTGTTCTATCTGGACTGTTTTATCTGCTGTAAAAATGTACATTAAATGCACTGGGGGAAAGAAAATGACATAAAATTACAATTTTCTCATACTGTGCAGAAATGCTTGATTATGATTAGAAATTAATTATTGTATCTTATATACATGTATATTTGCATGTCTTATAGACTTGTTTGCTTTCTGGACAAGCCAGCGTAAGAAACTTATACTATATATCTGGTGAATAAAGTTGCTGTTTGGATTAAAAAACAAATAGTGATAATAGTAAACAGTGTAAATAGTGTGTTGTATTGCTTTTTCCCCCCTTCAGTTACTGTGTATAAATTATTTCTTTATTTTTGATTAGGTTTATTTTTTCTTTTTTTGTCTTTATATACGGAACTTAGTGGGAACTGTCACTACTTTATGTTTGCACATTGTTCTTTGCTGTTGTAACGTTGAAATTTCCCCACTGTGGGACGAATAAAGGTATATCTTATCTTATCTTAAAATAAGCAAATCCTTAAGAGTCATTGACTGTATAATTACTTCAGTGATTCATGGGGAATCAAGTCTAACATAGGAATCCAAAGGCAAGGTAAAAAAAAAAACAGCAGGCAACATCAGGCAATGTCCAAAAAATGATGAGGTCAGGGCACAAATCAGGATCCCTAAATAAACATGGTCAAAAGCTGAACATCAAAAGACAACTCACTGGACCAGTACTTTCCAACAGGAGCATGCTGAAAATGACTTCACAATTATAGCTAGGTTGGGAGATTGCTTATGTAAGTGGTTATTAATAACAGGAGTGTTCAATTGGACTACCAGTGAAAATGACCGCACACAGGCATGTTGGGTGCTGTAGTTCTTGGTGGCCATGTTTGTGTTTTCATGGTGGCCAGTCTATGATGCTTGCGGAAAAATGTAGTTCAGAACCTGTTCCCATGATTCTCTTACAGTTTACTAGTGGAAGTAAGAGCAGTTCCACACACACAATGTGCTGAGACGGCACAAGATTGGGACTAAACAACTGTGTGTCTATAAGAAAACCATTTTTAATGGTGAATGAATGGGACTGATCCCATATGTACATTTAATTAACACTAATAATAAGAATATTAAGGAACATTAGACATGAGTTTTAAGGCACATTCTCGTTTTGCAGGGTTTTTTTTTCAGAGACAAAAATATTTTGCATTACTGCTACACCACAATAAAGGATGTGTAAAATAAAGCCTTTATTTTGTCACATATACATTACAGCACAGTGAAATTCCTTATTCGCATATCCCAGTGTAACTGGGGTCAGAGGACAGGGTCAGCCATGGTACAGCGCCCCTGGAGCAGTCAGAGTTAAGGGCCTTGCTCAAGGGCCCAACAATGGCAACCTGGCTGAGTTGGGAATCAAAGCGCCGATCTTCCGATCAGTAACTCAGTGCCTTAGCCCTCTGAGCCACCACTGGCCTGTGTAGCGCTCCATCCCCATAGCAGCTTTAGGACTTTCTGACCACTGCCTGATTCATCTTCTCCCAACCTATAGGCAATAACTTAAATCTGCTAAGCCTATAATAATGACTGTAAAGAGATGGAACAGTGAAGCAGAGCAGGAACTAAAGGCCTGTTTTGACTGCACTGATTGGGGTTTTTGAAGCTGCTGCCACCAATCTGGATAAGCTCACAGACTCACATATAACTACAAACCAGTTTGAGATCACAGCAAAACTCAGACAGCTTTATCAGGCAAAAGAGGATGGCTACAGCATTGGGGACCGAAGCTGGAAAACCAGTTTTCTGTAAACACCCCTGCTTCAGTTTGGAAAGGCCTGAAAAGCACTGTGACAGCAGTGGAGTCATTCTGGTTCCTGGGCACGACCATCTCTCAGGTTATGTATCACGACATAGACTGAAACAATGTTCATGTATCCAGCCTACAAAGACATAAACAAACAAATTCACATCATCAAACAAATCAAACTTTGGATGGCAGAGACTGAGAGCAACCTACAGGACTGTTTTTTATTTTCAGATAGACTGGGATGTGTTTAAAGCTGCTGCCACTCTGGAGGACTCTTCTGTCAGTATACAGGACTATGCTGAGTATGTTACGGGGTATGTGTTGATAACATTGTACCCACCATACAAGTTAGGAAGTTCCCCAACCAGATAAACAGCCTGGATAAACAGTCAGGTACGCCTCATGCTTCATGCTTGCTCCCTTGCATTTAAATGTGACAGAGTTGCAAAGTATGGACTGATGGAAGCCATAACAGCCGCAACAAGGCAGTACAGAGAGAAGCTAGAAGGCTTCTATTCCACTCCTGGCTTTGGGAGGATGTGACAAGGCCTACAGCAAATCACAGATTACTGGACCACCATCACCACCATCAGCTCCATAGATAGCCTACCAGATGATCTCAACATCTTCTACGCACGCTTTGAGAACTGACAGGAGGCTCAAACACACCCAGAGCACTGAAACCCCCCCTCCCCCCCCTACCCCAACAGTCTCATCAGGCCAGGTGTACAAAGGGCTGAGGAAGATTAACCCACGGAAGGCAGCAGGACCAGACAATATCCCTGGGCGGGCCCCTAAGAGCTTGTGCCAATGAGTTGACTGACAGTAAGACCTCACATAATCGTATGCAAACTGCCAACTTCACCCAAGCTTAGGACATCAAACAGATTAAGTACTGAGCTGCACTTATGGTTTCCCCGCGTTATTGTGATCTTCTCTCACCTGTACGAGTGGGACTGTGTGTTAAGAATTGACCCAGCAGGGGAGATGATTACCCAGATTTTCGCAGTGCAAGAGAGAGAAAAACCGTTGGCTCAGTTGTGGTCAGTGACGCTTGACGTCAAAACAAGAAGCGCATGCGTGATACATGATACTCGGTACTCGTAAACCAGGACTTGCTCGTTTTTCAAGTCAAAATTTATAAAAAAAATTGCTCGTCTTGCGGAACACACACAAACTGCATTACTTGCAATCCGAGGTTTCACTGTATTTCATACTTTTGCATATTTTTCATTTTCTGGCTTAATTCTATGTTAATATCTTTTTTTTATATATCTATATTTATTTTTACTACACTTATTTTTATTTATTTATTTATTTTCTACTTTTTTTAGCGGCATTCTTTAGGGGGACAGCAAAGAAAGAATTTCATTGTACATGGGGGAACATGTTTTTTACTGTGCATAAGACAATAAAAATTTAAACTGACACTAGCTCCACTGTGTATCTTCTGGATCAGGAGCAGATCCTTTCTTTGGCCTTTCCATCACTGTGGTAGAGGTTCACATTTTGTGGCTCATCTCTGCATTTATTTGCAAATCTGGCCTTTGAAGTCTTACAGATGAAGAAGTCTTCTTTAAATGCTGGATTGTGAGCCCTTCATGTCTGTCCTGTGGATACTGTTGGTGATACCTCTAACTGTTGTTTTGGGGTTTGTCTTCACATCTCTCACCATTAGGTGTCAAGCTGACAGATAATAATAATAATAATAATAATAATAATAATAATAATAATAATAATACATTTTATTTATAATGCACTTTATATTTGAGGCAAATCTCAAAGTGCTACAAATTATTTCAACTCAAAAGCTCTAATAAAAAGGTAAGTTTTAAGACCAGATTTAAAATCATCAACAGTCTATGGCATCATTAGATACCCACCTTGTATTCAATTCTGAATGAAACAGGCAGCCAATGAAGAGATTTAAGGACGGGCGTAATATGATCATATTTATGTGCTCGCATCAGGATCCTAGCAGCGCAGTTTTGAATATATTGCAGCTTTTGGAGGCTTTTCCCAAAATTCCCAATGAGGAGAGCATTGCAGAGGTCCAGCTGGAGGAGACAAACACATGGACTAACTTTTCCGCATCTGCAAATGTAAGTGCTGGACGCAGTTTAGCAATGTTCCTGAGGTGAAAAAAAAGTCTTACACAGATGTTTGATATGGGCCTCATACGTCAAATGAGAGTCCATTTTAACCCCGAGGTTAATAACAGATGTTGACAATGGGATATTCTCACCAGAAAAGGTGAGATGTTGGATGTCCTAACCTCGTGTGGGGTGCCTACTAAAATAGTTTCAGTCTTAGAACTGTTCAGCAGCAGGAAATTTTGCTTTATCCATGACTTTACCTCCTCCAAACAGAGGGTCAAAGTGGGTGATGGCGGAGTAGGCGGAGGTTGACTTTATCCTGAGGTAAAGCTGAGTATCATCAGCATAGCAATGAAATAAAATTTTGTGCCTGCTGATGACACAGCCCAGAGGAAGCATATACAACATAAACAACACGGGGCCGAGCACTGAGCCCTGAGGAACACCACAGGTAACACTGTGTGTAGCGGATTTAGCGTTTTCCAGGTCTTCAGTGTCTTCTCTGTTCTTCCGGTAAGATAAGATGAGAGCCAGTTGTTAGAGAGACCTACAGTATGAAGTAATCTGTGAAGAAGAATGTTGTGATCAACAGTATCAAAGGCCGAGGTTAAGTCCAACAGAATGAGAAGTAATGGAGAGCCAGCAAACGCCGACATCAGCAGGTCATTCATGACTCTTACCAGAGCTGTTTCCACGCTGTGACAGGGGCGGAAACCAGACTGGAATTTCTCAAACAAATCATTTTGTTTCAGATGAGACTGAAGCTGTGCAGCCATGACTTTTTCCAGAACTTTTGAAAGGAAAGGGAGGTTAGAAATAGGCCTGTAGTTTGCAAGCACTTCTGGATCTAAGGTGGATTTCTTAAGAAGTGGCCTGATGACAGCAGTTTTCAGTGAAGGGGGAACATAGCCAGACTGGAGAGAGTGATTTATGATCCTGGTAATCAGGGGACTTATAGCACAGCGGTTGAATTTAACCAGAACTGCCGGAAAAGGGTCCAGAGCACAATTTGATGGTTTCATCTTCCTGATAATGACCTCAACCTCTTGCTGTGAAACGTCAGAAAAACAGCTGAAATGCTGAAAAGTCCCTGGCCGTGGGTCATCCATCGAGTCAGGCAGTGCAGAGGAAATTGACGAGCAGATGGTGTCTACTTTTTTCCTGAAGAAAGTAATGATGTTATTGCATCTCTCCTCTGTATCTTCCAGATGAGATTGAAATTGCGGTTTCAGGAGGCGATTAATAGAAGAGAACAGTTGCTTCAAATTACCAGAGTTTTGTTAATGATATTTGAGTAAAACTGTGATATTGCAGCTCTCAGCGCACTTGCACAGATGTCTGCTTGATTCATGTTTTTTTTTTCATATGATCTTAGCTATTTTCTCAGGATGCTAGATTTTTTTGCTTTGCATGGCAACTCAGAGAAAAAAAAAAGTAAAACCAGAAATGGATGATGACAACCTCAAACGTATTAAATGTAAAGCACAAACAAAAGAACTGGCCTTGTTATTTACTCATGTACTATAAAAGACTAGAGGAAGCTCAAAAAACGTTTATATGGAAAAATGCAAATGTGTGTAGAAGTGTGACATGCAAAGTGGAAGACACAAAAGACAAACAAGATAGAAAAAATCTGTATTTGCATACAAGAGTTATGTGAAATGTGTTGGACAAACATGTCTTATCTTTCTGGAATGCAACATGGCTATATCCTCTTGAGACCCCACAATGTTGATGGGCACATCATGAAGAAGAAGTGTTTGAAGAGCACAGTCAACAGATAAAGTGAGGCATACCATGCTTAGTAATAAACTGGACAGAATCACAGTGTACTGTACTGAAGAGTGAATGCAGGATTCAGTGTGGAGTGAGTGTCTAAGTATTCAGGTGTATTTTGACAGTGTGTTCTAGGAGTTGCAGCTCTTAGAGGCCATGTTTGTAGGCTGACTTGAGGCTTATTACAGCATTTATTACATCCAGGTGTGAATTCTTCATGAATATCCTAAATACAGTGCATATACAGTAATTACTCATGCCAGGTAATCCTCTGGTTATACACCTATACTGATTTTTTCTTGCTCTGGCCCTCACCTCACTTTCCGTTCTCCATCATTTTCTGCTTACCTTTTGAACAAACATACTTTACTTTGTTGTACTTGTGGTAATCCCCAGTTCCTAGGTTCTGTGTCCACCTAGATTTTCTTACATGGGTTTTATTTTCCTCATTACTATGTATAATTATTCAAACTTTGGAAAAATCGTGTCATGTATTATTGTCATCCAATCCCAAACCACATGTTTCTGTCCTTGTCTCCAGTGTTGCTATTCTTTACCAGCAGTCTAAAGCCTTGGGGTTTTGCGCAGGAGTATTAATCTGAATGTTTATTATTAAAGATGCACCAATAATATTTTTTTCACGTGGATTGAGTGCATGTGTTTAGGTGCTTCCATCAGATATAAAAAAGTGAGGAAGCTGAATAGAGCAGACAAAATCATCCTGTGACTTTAAGAACATGTCAGGGCGTGTCCAGTTTGATGTGATCACACAGAAGCGCTGACATCTAACGGTCTTCTCTGGTGCAGAGGATTCAGTGTTATAGCTGAATCTGTCCTTAGCATTAGTTTATGTTCATTGTTTCCACATCATGGAGTTACTAAGTTTGGGAACGTGTCTCATGGCCCTGGTGACTTTCTCAGCAGCACAGGTACGTCTGAAACTCAATTAGTTCACCATCTTTAAATACTGTAGGCTCTCCATTTAAAAAAAATAAATTATCAATATCATTTGATCTACTGTACATCAGTATTTTTCTGTTTAATGCAAAGTAATGAATGTAAATCCATAAGTAATTTTCTATTTTGTTTGCAGTCCATAAGTCACAAAAGCTTTATAAATAGAGCCTGGTGCAGTGAGTGGCGCAGTGGTAAAGCCACTAAATCCGGAGATCGCGAGTTCAATTCCCGGGTGATGCTGTAACCTCTTTCAGCCGGAGGTCTAGAGAGAGCTGATTGGCCGAGCTCTCTCAGAGGGGAGGGATGCTTAGTGCTCCCACATTAATCACGGCTCTACAGCCAATCAGGGGCGTCTGTGAGCTCACGAAAGCGGAAAGGGCGGATAGCGCTGTCCTCCGAGTGTGTCATGCTGCCCCAACGGTTCGTGAGTGAGCAGTTTGAAAAGATGCAGTCGGCTGGCGTCGGCACTGATTTGAATTGATAGTCTTCGGCCCTCCCGACTGAGTGGTAGTAGTAGCCTTAATGTGGGAGCCCCCTAGTGACGGAGAGGAATTGGACACGTCTAAATTAGGGAGAAAATCGGGGAAAAATCCCCCCCAATTTTTTTTACTTTATAAATTGAGATGCTGATTTGTAAAAACTCCATAATTTCAGACATTATTCCAGTAAAATGCTTGGTGATTTTGCAAGAGCAGATCCATGAATTGTAAAGAAACACTTAACACTACTTGAAGGTTTTTCTATGGTAGTGATGTTATATTTTAAAGAAATAAGCTTAGCAGGTACTAAATTTAAGATGATGATCTTTCTCCAAGCTTTTACTCCAAGGCAATGTTCTCAGAAAAGCATGAGTACATGGTTAATTAAAAAAAACAACTTTATAGCCCTCAGATACCACAACAATGATGCTAGAGAACATCAGCACTTCTATGATGTCTTCCACCACCACAGAAATGTCATCAACCACCACCACGGAAATGCCATCTACAGAAATGCAATTGATCACCACTTGCACCACTGCAATTCCATCTACCACCACCGCAATTCCATCTACCACCATCACAGAAATTCCATCTACCACCACCGCAATGCCATCACCTACCACCACCGCAATGCCATCGCCCACCACCACCGCAATTCCATCTACCACCACCGCAATGCCATCGCCTACCACCACCGCAATGCCATCGCCCACCACCACCGCAATTCCATCGCCCACCAGCACCGCAATGCCATCGTCCACCATCACAGAAATTCCATCTACCACCACTGCAATGCCATCTACAGAAAGGTCATCTACTATCACAGAAGAAATGCCATCAACCACCTCCAGTAAAATTCCAACCACCACTACCACCACAATCCCATCGACCACCACCACTGCAATGCCATCTACAACCACCTCCAGTGCAATTCCATCTACCACCAGCACCACCACCACTGCAATCCCATCAACCACCATTAACACCAACCCAAAAATCCCATCGACCACCACCACTGCAATGCCATCGACCACCATCACCCCTGCAGCAACATCTACCACCACCACCACCACCACCACCACCACCACCACCACCACGAAACAATCCACAAGCACCACTACGAAGCCATCTACTATTATCCTGTCTACTGCCACCACAAAATCATCCACCACCACAATGCAGTATAATCCATCTTATAGCACCAATACTAGTAGCCTTCTCAACAGCAGCCCAGGTGTTAAAGCTGTACTAATAACTTGTGTTCTAGCTGCTCTGTTTTATCTGCTGTGAAAAAGGACATTAAATGGACTGAAAAAAGGTTAAGAACATTTACATTTCATTCTATTTTAAGTTAAATCTGTTAAAGGAAAAAAAAAAGACATAAAACATTTCTTTGTTTCCATAACGTGTAGGAGTTACATTTACATATCTAAATTATAAACTTATTTATAAACTGAATTATCAGAAAGAATATGATCAGAAAGAATATGCTTTTTAAAAATCTCTCACTATATAGATTTGTTTGTTCTAAAGACAAAAATGTAATCCTTGTAAATTGCTCTGATTGATCTTTTCTTCATTTTAAAATGGCTTGTCTGTTGGTTGTGTGCCCAAATTCTTTCACTCCTCACTCACTCTGAAGGTTGCCTACAGAGGCAGCGTCCCCTTCTGCAAGTCAAGTCAAACTTACTTATAGATATAGAAATCATACATAAATAATTCAATTAAAATATGTAATCAATAAAAGTAACTAAAAAGTAAAACAATAATAAAGTTTGGGGCGTCTGTGTTTCTGGGCTTCGTAGCGCGTGTGGGTGTGTATTGTGTCCAGGTCGCGCGCCGCTCCGGAGACTGGAGAGAGACGCGGGAACGGGGAGGCGTGTAGGCGAGGTGCCGGTTGTGTTGGAGAGAGATTTTGTGATTGTGAATTCTGGCTTTTGACTTTTGCTTCGCTTTGACTGTGTTTATTGCTTTGTCCTTTTGGTTTGGTTGCTGGCTCTTTGTAAATATTTTGTCTGTATGTTTGTGCACTCACCAGTAGTAGGGGCGTGGCTGCCATCTATGTTGGGGAAGAGGGATTTTGTTCACCGTTTTTGGTTTAGGGAGATATGTAAGGCATCTGTATTTTTTTTGGTGTTTTGTTTGGTAGGTGACCTAGTTTGTAAAATACAGAAAGCCTTTCTGTTTATTATTTTGGCCTGGGTCCACCCTGAAGCTGATCCCGGTGTTGTGCATGTCTTTATTTGCATGTGCTTTTTGGTGTAAAACAATACAAACCTTGTTTTGTTGTAAGCTAACGTATCGGACTAGTTCTTTCTGTTATATTACACCATTGTATTCCACCGTCACCATACAGTTTAAAATAGGACCCGAACCCATCCTCGGCTGTACGGCCTAGACTGGGACGTAACAATATATATATATATCCTCAATGTGTTAAAATATTGGATTTGAATAAATATATATATAAATATACTGTTATTAACTTTTGCTATGGTACTTTTACTACGCTGAAGTACCATTTAAAGCTATTTATTCATTTATCTTTTATTTGCTTACTTAGAGAGAGATTCTGTGCGACTTTGTTCTTTTTGAATCCTTTTAAAATGCAGATTGACCTGTATATAGGGTTGGGTATAGTTTTTTTTTTTTTCAAAACCGGTGCCAAATCGGTACTTTTAAACCGGTACCGGTGCCAAAACGGTGCCTGAACCGATACTTTGCAAAAGCCAAAAAATGATGGTGGAGGACTCAAGAATACATTTTTATTAAACTAAAAATTAAATGCTTGAAATTGAACAATATATTAAAAATTTAAGTTCTGGCTGGAAAGCCATAATTATAAACAGAATCCATGTTACATTAGTATTTTACAAATTGTTTGACCATTTGTTAGCATGAATGCAAGATTAGCATTTTGCAGTTAACATTACATTAGCCGACTGCTAACCTGCGGAAAGGCTGCTGACGTCATCATAATCGCTGGACTCCTTTTTGCTGCGGTTGGTCTGACTGGGGCTGGAGTCGTCCACACCGATAGTGTCAGCTGTTGTCTGTAAGCTGTCAAACACGGCGCGTCCCTCTGCTTTAACTTTATTCCGTTTGCTCTCAAATGTTTCATTAGATTTGACGTGTTTCCTTCTTTACACACAACTGCTGTAAAACATTTACTGCACGTCGCAGTGTCGGAATCAGTTCTTGTGAAATACAGTCACACTTTCGACCGTTTACTTTTAGGCATTTTAACGGAAGTTAATTTAGCAAGTTAAGCTAGCGGTAGCCCCCCTGCTGCCGTCAGAGCGAGTGTAACGTTAGTGGCTGCGTTCACGCGCATCTCGGATCGTCTCATTTCCCGATGATTTGTGCTTTTAATTTTTTAATCTGATCTAATAAACTTTTAATCTACAAACATAAAATGGACAGTAACATTACTGCAACAGTGTTTTGGACTTGTATTATCAAAGCTTTCCGAAGTCCTCAAGAGTTTTCTAATTAAGGAAAGAATTTATTTTTCCGATCATTTCTGACACCCCATGAATGCAGTATTTAAATTTTACTAGCGATCAGGTGTGTTGATGAATCTAATGTTTATTACAACCGTGTCATCATCAGAGCCCCAGAGAACAAATCTATTAATCCACAGTTCAGGGATTTAAGTGGCACCGAAATGAGGCACCGAAATTCGCGTTCTGTTTCGGTCCGGTACAGACCGGTTATAGAGCTGTAAAATTGAGCACCATCAGAAGACATTATAAAGAACGGACATCACCCAAAATTAATCGGTAAGTAGCTCGTCCTTATACTGTACTATCACAATTTATACACTGTCATTTGTTTGTTAGGCTTTAAATGTCAAATATTTAAATGAATGTTATGCACTTATTTTACAGAGCCATTGTTGCAGCCATAGAAATCATCATTAGGCAAAATGACGAAATGGTTGCAACTCTGAAAAAATAACTGTGGCGTGACAGTGGAGTGGACATCAGTGAGAGATCAATTCGGAGAATCAGGCAAAAGAGAGATATTGCTTGGAGATATAGGAAAACTTTGCATTGTCCGATGATCCGTGACAAAAATACAGAGATACATCTACAACAAGCTCAAACATGGATCAATGAAGAGGGAATAATGGACAGGTCTTTCTTTGAAGAGGCGATTATAAAAGGATCCGCTGCCCCATACATTAAGGAAAACTTCTGTATTCATCACTGTTTTTTCCAGGACACTGACCCGAAGCACACCGCTGCAAGAAGTGATCGCAGAAGAAGGACTTAACTGGGTGAAGACAGCCGCCGAATCTCCTGACATGAATCCCATTGAGATGGTGTGGCATCTATTTGAAAAGAAGCAAAACCGACTACAAAATCAGATTTAATTGACGCCATTAATAAGTTCTGCTATGAGATACTTACAGAAGAGGCATGTAATAAATACATAAATAGGTTGTTTAAAGTTCTACCAGTCCTGGTTAAAAATCAGGCTGGACACACTGGAATGTAACTAAACACTGCATTTATGACCCAAAAAATAAAAGCTTTGAGATGATATATTTATCGTATGTTGTTTTTATTTGATTAAACTTAAACCGATTTTAACTTCTTTAATAATAAACACAAATATAAAAAATTTGTCTAAAGCCATAAAAAATTAAAGTTTTGAGATGACCATTGTGTCATATTTTTGTGTTAACTGGATTAAACAAAAAATCTTTTTGTATTATTTGATACAATTGTATCATTTAATTATAGAAATTAATATATACTATATATTTGTGTTTTTTTCATTTCTGGGGGAGTATGTCTGCATTATTCTCGATAAATCGCACATGTTTATCAGCCTTTTGATCAAAACGCTGCCTTTTGTAAAGTGAAAGTGCGATCTGGGGGTTTACACATACCGATTTAAATGAATTTGAAAGCACGATTTAGGGCATCTCATTTCATTATTCTAAACATAATTTATGAATTACACTTTAATTTAACTTCAAAATAATATTTAAAATGAACAAATATTGTAAGTAAACAACAGTAGCACAAGTTTAGAAAAAATGTTTAGAATATTAAAAATAATTCGGGTACATGATCTCAGAGCGCCTGGGATTGTCTGGAGATCAAATCTCCGAAAACGTTGTGTTTTGAAACTAATGAAAATTGCAGCGCTTCCAGATAAAACACACCACACCTGTCCATAAATAAAAATTATTATTTAGGCCTATACGCAAAATATATTTCACTTGAATATTACAGATTAAAACAAGGAAAGAAGACGCGCTGAGCTTCAGTTCATTGTGATGCAGACAAAAGGTCGAGGGAGGAAACAGAGACATTTCTTTTTCCGTTTTTTTTGCATTGAGTTTAATCATGTAGCACTTTTCGTATTCATAGCAAAAGAAACCCAGCAGTGTGATTAAAGTACCGAAATAACCCAGAATTTTGACCCACAACCCAAAGATGTGTTTACAGAAACCCAGCATTTTTAGTGTATTACTACTACTACTAATAATGAGTGGAGAAAGTCAAAGCTCAGGGATTCTGCAGGCTGTCGCGCTGTGTTTAGCGAGTAGCATATAGATTTGTGTTTGTTGCATTTCTGGGGGAGTGTGTCTGCAGTTTTATCGGTAAATCTGCTCATATCAATACACAAAGGTGTGTTTATCTCAGATCACTATCTTGTCTCGATTAAAGCGTGTCATAGTAATAATGTACACACAGCACCGCGCTACCGCCTTAAACGCACATTTACATCAAATACCACACAGAGCTTCATCAATAATCTTCCAGAATTATCAACTTTGATTGGATCGCCATCTGACTTCACAGAACTCGAACAGGCGAATGAATATCTAGAGTCAGCACTTCGTTATAGCTTAGATAATGTAGCTCCAGTTAAAAGGAAAATGATTAGAGATAAGAAACTCGCTCCTTGGTATAATGACCACACGTGCTTTAAAACAAACGCCTCGAAAATCTGAACGTAAATGGCGCCAAACTAAATTGTTAGTATTCAAAATAGCTTGGAAGGAGAAGCATCCTGAACTATAAAAAAGCTCTCAGTGATGCTGGATCAACGTATCTCTCCACTCTTATAGAAAATAATAAAGACAACCGGAGATTTCTATTTAATACCGTAGCTAAATTAACTAAAAACAAGACCACTGCAGAAATCTCCACAACAACATCATGCAGTAGTGAGGATTTCATGAACTTTTTCAATAGCAAAATCATAAATATTAGGCAAAAAATTCAGGCTTTGAAACCAGACAATTTAAATTAATTCAGATGATCTAACCACATCACATCAGAACTTAGAACACTTTACTCCCCTTGAAGCGAGGGAATTAATTTCACTCATCTCTTCTTCAAAATCGTCAACCTGTATATTAGATCCTATACCGACACATTTTCTCAAACAGATAGTACCTGCAATAATAGAACAGTAATTAACTGTTCACTCAGTAGTGGGTATGTTCCCAAATCCTTTAAATTAGCCGTTATTAAACCGCTAATCAAGAAACCTGACCTTGACCCCTGTCTGCTTTCTAATTACAGGCCGATATCAAACCTTCCTTTTATCTCCAACATTCTGGAAAAGGTAGTATCACAGCAGCTATGTTCACATCTACACAGAAACAGCATTAATGAAGTGTATCAGTCAGGATTTAGGCCTCATCACAGCACAGAGACAGCACTCGTTAAAGTAGTAAACGACCT
Organism: Clarias macrocephalus; assembly: GCA_011419295.1. Taxonomy (NCBI): domain Eukaryota; kingdom Metazoa; phylum Chordata; class Actinopteri; order Siluriformes; family Clariidae; genus Clarias; species Clarias macrocephalus. The sequence continues at coordinate 1,756 of JAAGKR010007015.1, read as the reverse complement.
CCTATGGGCCTCTGATCAGGGTTGCGTCACTATACTTGTGCTACTGGACCTCAGTGCAGCTTTTGACACCATTGATCATAGTATTCTCCTTCACAGATTAGAAAAGGTAGTAGGAATTAAGGGAACAACCCTCTTGTGGCTCAGATCCTATTTGACTGATCGTTATCAGTTTGTAGATTTAGACTTCTTTTTATTGTGTAAAGCTGCTTTGTGACAATGTCAATTGTTAAAAGCGCTATATAAATAAAATTAACTTGACTTGACTTGACTATTGTTTAATGTATATTTAAAGCACATATACATAATAAAACAATATTGTTTTAGGCCAACTTATCATACACTTTGTATTCTTTGTTGTACTTCGTCTTTTTGCGCACACGCGCGGGTGCGTTACAACAACAACAATAATAATAAATCAACAGCACTACTACTAATGATAATAATAATAATAATAATAATAATAATAATAATAATAATACTGAATGGGGAAAGCGCAGTCAAAGAAGAATCATCACTGAAGGAGAGAAGAAAATGAAGAATAAATAAATATCAGTATTACAGTTTGAGCTCGACATGTTTATGAGCTCTGTCACTTGCTGTCAACTGGGGCCTAAGAGAGATCAACACATTTTCGGCTTCAATAGACACATAATACCTCAGATTGAAACACGACTGCCCCCTACAGGTAATTAACATAATTTTCATAGAGATCCCTTTTCTCGAAACGTGTGTTCTTAATGGCCAGGTCTGTAGTTCATCTCTTCAATATTTCTGTCTGATTCCCAGGTTCCCTCATTTAACCAGGGCTCAGACTTTAGTTTGGAGAGCTTTGGTTTAAGAAGGGCGACACAATCGAGGAGGTGTGAACGGGAGGAGCTAAACAGAGAGAGTAAACCATCAGCAGTCGCTTCAGAACCAGGATTCACCAGCTCGACCAATTCAACAGCTTTCTCATACTGTGTCCAGCATCGTTCTGCAGTACCAGGACTGAATTTACGTGAGAGAGATGCCGGATTGTGGGATCTAACGGGACAGGAAATGTTAATACAAAACTTAACAGGTTTATGATCAGAAAAAAAAAAAATCACATATCTGACCATCATATAATTGCAAATCATGTAATAAAATTAGATCTACAGTCGTGGCCAAAAGTTTTGAGAATGACACAAATATTAGTTTTCACAAGGTTTGCTGCTAAACTGCTTTTAGATCTTTGTTTCAGTTGTTTCTGTGATGTACTGAAATATAATTACAAGCACTTCATACGTTTCAAAGGCTTTTATCGACAATCACATGACATTTATGTAAAGAGTCAGTATTTGCAGTGTTGGGCTTCTTTTTCAGGACCTCTGCAATTCGACTTGGCTGTTCTCAATCACCTTCTGGGCCAAATCCTGACTGATAGCAGCCCATTCTTTCATAATCACTTCTTGGAGTTTGTCAGAATTGGTGGGTTTTTGTTTGTCCACCCGCCTCTTGAGGATTGACCACAAGTTCTCAATGGGATTAAGATCTGGGGAGTTTCCAGGCCATGGACCCAAATTTTCAACGTTTTGGTCTCCGAGCCACTTAGTTCTCACTTTTGCCTTATGGCTCGGTGCTCCATCGTGCTGGAAAATGCCTTGTTCTTCAGCAAACTGTTGTTGGATTGTTGGAAGAAGTTGCTGTTGGAGGGTGTTTTGGTATCGTTCTTTATTCATGGCTGTGTTTTTGGGCAGCATTGTGAGTGAGCCCACTGCCTTGGATGAGAAGCAAC
>JAAGKR010007014.1:0-39394 GCA_011419295.1 Clarias macrocephalus | reverse complement strand
ACACACACACACTCATACGCACACACATTGTCCTGTAATAACCTTTATAATTGGGGCAGTCTGGGATCTGACCTGTCACATGTCATGTCAACAAAAACATGCACAATGAGCAGAAGGAGAGGAAGAAGAAGACAAGAAGAAGAAGAAGTAGACAGGATCCTTGTGTTTGTTTGCACAGGGGTGTTTTGTTTGCACAAGAATTTCTGAAACAGGAAGTGGATGAAGCTACTTTGGGAAGGATGGAGGCGGGATGAGGAGGCCGTGTAGAGTCGCACGCTGGACGAGAGGCACGAAGTGTTACTGCTGATCCAAAACAAAAACATGGATAGACAGATGGACAGAATAACGGACGGATAGAACCTTCAGTGCTAATAATGTAGAGCTGTGTGTTCTGAAGCACTGACACTGGAGACTCCTTCCACAAACGTTAATCACCTCTTCAACCCGGAAGTCTGTGTGTAACTACAGTACGTTAGCGCATCAGGACGAGCGCATGAACATAAACCGGCGCGAGAGTCCGAGCTGCTGCCGATCAACACCTTCTGACCAATCAGGATCCGGCGCTCAGTCATGTCCAGTGGATTCTCGCGGTCGGGCCGTACACTGATCCGCTTGCTTCCTGTCTGTGAGTCATTCCAGGGCCGTCTGACTGCGGGAAAGCGCACGGCGCTGGTGAGTTACAGATCGTCCTGGAATGTCGATGGAAACACCACGATAAGGAATATCAGTTTTCCGGGAAAACGGGAAAACGAATGATATCACATCTTTATTGTCGATAAAAACAATCGGCGCAGTTTCCTTTGCTGTTTTATGTCTGTCTGGCCTTTCATGTGACTGCGTCGTGTTTTCCGATTAAATTTCGAATCGACTAATTTCCAGTTGTATTAATTCCTTTTAATTCCAAATTATCCAAATCCCAGCAACCCGTTTATCGTGTAGGGGAAAGACGTAAGTGTAGGGGAAACACACCGGCATCGTCATCTCCTATCGCTCACAGCTGCATGGGAAATGTATGTTTGTGTATGATTGTGTGTGTGTGTGTGTGTGTGTGTGTGTGTGTGTGTGTGTGTGTGTGTGTGTGTGTGTGTGTGTGTGTGTGTGCTTCCCCACGCAGGTGCTGCCATGAGATCATTTCCCTACTTGCCGGACCTGCTTCCGTACCAGCCGCAGTTTCCTGTCCCAAAACAGGAAGCAGGAAGAGCATCCCTGTCCAGCAGGCGGTCGAAGGTTAAAGGTCAGGGGCAGGATTTGCGTGCCTGGGTATCTAAAAAAAAAAAAAAAAACACACAGAGCAGGGATGCGATCATCGCGCGGCGGGACAAGCTCCTTAGCGCAGTTCTTGTAGGGACGGTAAACGTTTATAGATCAAACGAGAGCCTTTATGATGTCTTTTGATTATGTACTGTATGTGTATACAGTATTTTTCTGCGGTATGTAAATGATCTACGCTTAGATTTGACTTTATTTACATTGTGTCGTTTATCCGGCAGACGCTTTTATTCAAAGCAAGCGAAGAAGAGAATTTGGCGGTTAAGAACTTAAGGGCGTAACAGTCGTTCCTTGAAGAACCTGCTCGATGATGAGGAAGGGGATGAAGCAATAAGTGCTCAAGGATGACAGTAAGCAGGAAAAAAAATGAATCACTCTGGATTATTTACAGTAAACTCCGATGATAAGATCATGTGACTGCGTTGACGCTATGAGTAACGGGCTTTTGTTGAATGTGAATCATAGCAGAAGATTTTTTCTTTTTGATTCATTTGCTGGGAAAAAAAAAAGTTTAATCTTTCATCGAGCTAATAGGACAGTTGTTGTTGTCTTGTTGTTATTGTTGTTGTTGTTGTTGTTGTTGTTGTTTGTCTCCAGGACACACAGCATTTCCACAGCTCTACGGCTTGGTCATCGGTCATCAGTTCAGCTCTGTTTTGCAACTCATATGTTTACGAAAAAAAAAAAAAATTAATTCACTTCCTGTCCTCAAGTCAGCTCAGAGTCGAATCAAATCAGATCGGGGTGCGATGCAGGTACGACTTCGCTCTCTCAGTCTCTCAGACCCGAGTCTGACTGTTGCGTTCTCACCTGCGCCAGATGTTGAACCCTCTCTCCAGCGGTTTATCTTTTTAAACACTGTACATCACTGAATTATAACAAGTCAGCTGGTGTAAACATCAAATACCCCCGAATTAAATGTGTGACTGCCTGCTCATACACACACACACACACACACACACACACACACACACACACACACTTCCTCTTTAATACCAACAGTTTCCTGTTTTCTGTAAACATATACCAAGCGAAAACTCGGCCACATTGCTCAGCACTTGAGCCGCTCTGGAGCGGGTCTACGCTGGTTTCTTGCCATGTCAGCATGCGTGTGTGTGTGTGTGTGTGTGTGTGTGTGTGTGGTCGTGTGCGCACGAGTGTGTGTGTGTGTCTGTGTGTCTCTGTGTGTACGCTACAGTATGTGTCATTTCCCATGTGATCCTAATGGAAAAATGTTTCATCTGGCAGGTTGAACGTCGTCACGTTTCCTGTTCACTGTGTGTGTGTGTTTGTGAACAAGTGTGTGTGTGTGTGTGCGAACAAGTGTGTGTGTTCATGCACTTTATGTATTCTTACGCTACACTGCTTGTCGTTTGATTGATGGATCGGTACAAAGAATCGAGCCACGCATAAGGAAAGGACGATGGAGTGGGTGACACTTCTGGTTTCTGGGGCTTTTGCGGGACGTGTCACTTCCTGCTGGAGGAAACGACGCTGTGTGTTTGCTCAGAGCAGAGCAACCAAAAAAAAAAAGAGTCGTGCAAGTGAGAAACACCCTCGAGAAGTTCCAGCGTCTTGATTTTTTACACAAAGAAAAAAGAAGAAAATGTAAAATAAAATAAATTAAAAAGTGTCACCGCGCAGCGCACAGTTTAATTTCCTGCATCGAAACACTCCATGGTGGCGTTTCCGGGTGCAGCAGTGAAGATGAGTCCTGTACCGACGGCGTCATGATTAATGAAAAGGTCCGGATTATGAAACCGCTCTTAACCTTGAGGCGACCTAGCTCAGAGTGTTACCATAGCAACGACCCGCCAAAGATACAGTACGATCCGAATAAAACGCGGGAGCGGCGCGACCCCGCTGGGTTTAAGCCACAAACTCTAAACCGCTGCTAGGTGTCGAAGGAGGCCTCTTAGTGTTGATGAAGAATACTTTCACTTTTGAAGGAAGACTTCTGAACAGATAAACATAAGGGAACCACTCCGACCTCAGCGGCTTTACCCACAAGATACGCTCGAAAATCTCGATAGCGGAGGCTCGTGCTTGAACCCAGTGGACATTTGATCGAGTCCCAGGGAAAGGATGCCAGAATCAGAATTGAAGTACGACCTTGCCGTGCACATACAAGGAATTCGTTTTTTGGAGCTTCCAGAGACAACACGAAAAAGGAGGTGGGGTTTAATCAAATAAATAGCGCTGGTACTGCACATATTAATATTGCACATATTGTTTTTATTGCACATTGGGGGTGGGGTAGAGGGCACATTTAAATGTTCATGAGGTAGATTGCATAGGGGGGAAAAAAAACTGTTCTTGTGCCCCGGTGATGATGCCATGGAAACACACCAGTCAGAGCGGATGACTTATTTCTGGAGATGATGTCACGGCAGGTGCTGCTTCTGACACACGCCGGGCATCTCAAGTCTTAATAAATTCTCTCTCGCAGTTATTTGAGCGCAAAAGAAAAAGGTCTTCAGCTTTAGCTTCCACTTCTAGCCTGTCATCGACGGCTCTCCGACACACACAAACACACACACACACACACACACACACACACACACACTTACCCTATTAAACACTCACCACTTGTTATTTGTCATCAGTGCCTCATTGACACGTACTCATGTATGGCAGGAATGACAAAACACACACACAGACACACACACACACACACACACACACACACACACACACACACACACACACACACACACACACACTCGTGGAGAACAAACAACAGCCGTATAGAGAGCTTCAGTCCGGAATTGACGGAATTAACCGTTTGGGTTTACATGGCAAGAAATTCCACGAGAGAAATGAGAGTTGACCTTTGACCTGGACACGGCTCAGGCGCACGCCTGACATTCTAGAAGAGCTGGAAGATAAGAGAGGGATTCCAAGTCTGTGTGTGTGTGTGTGTGTGTGTGTGTGTGTGTGTGTGTGTGTGTGTGTGTGTGTGTGTGTGTGGTAAAGTCATAGCTGTGACAAACATATCTGTGAGTGACTCTGTTCCTTCTTTTTTTTTCCCCTAAAAGTTTCTAGAAGAGCCGAAATGTACCTGATTTCCCCTTTTCTACAAAACTAGACAATCAAGTTGATATATTTATTTTTTCCACCTGTGATATTTTTTAAGAGCCAGTGATTTCTTGGTGGGTTCTCCCTTTATGTTTCCTTTTTTTATTATTGTCATTATTGAGATGTTCCAGAATGCAGGAAGTTCTATAGATATTAATATTTCGATTTAAATGAGAGGGTCCCCGCAGCTCCGCCCACCTGCAGATCCTGTCCCCTGCATGCTACCATTACATGCGGACTCGTGGTGTAAGAGCGATGGACGTTTACGAGCAGGGTCTGGTGATGAGGCTCATCGCCCGTACAGTTCCTGACCATGTTCGGGCCACTAAAGGAGTTCCTGGGAGGCTATACGTTCAGACGTGAAGCAGACAAACCACGACGGTGTCCAAGCACTAGTGAAACGCTGGGAAATGTGTAGCATTAGTGTCGCAGGGGATTATAAAGGGAAATAAAGGGAGTTTTTACTCTCAGTACTGTGTTCTGTTATTCGTCCAGGTTTGACTCGAACACACCGCGTGATTCAAAAAATCCCCCCAGTGGGACAATAAAGTTTATGTTCCCTTTATAAGGATATAAGGACGGATTATGAAGACCTTTATGATCTTTGGGGTGTATAATTAGTATTTGGTTTATTGTGGCCATGAGACGAACAGATGAACTGAAAGGCTGTTTAGGGAACCAAAAATAACTCTGAAAGGCATCACTTTAATGCCACGTTTCTGACATCTCTATTTTTAAAAGCGTGACTAACCAGAGAACCCAGTTTGAGGAACTCGGGTTACTAAAATCAAACAGTAAGTAAAACAGGAGCAACGCTTTTATACTGTAGCTGTGATGACTGTACGGACACGGAGGAATGCGGCCTTCAGGCTTAGGGTCCGTCGCCCAGAGGGTGGATTCGGAATTGTAGTGCTAAGCTAGTGGAATTCATAAGATTCATAATATACAGCCGTTCTCCGTATAGGTGTTATAACTGTGCGGAAGGGAACGTATTCGTTTATTAATCTCCAGCAAGCCCTTTATCCTGGTCAGGGTTGAACTGGGAACACTGGGAACACTGGGAACGAGACGTAACTTTTCCAAAATCGTTACTTTATTGCTGCAAAGAAAATCCCAACCTATTGAGTTGAGGTGTGTGTGAGTGTGTGTGTGTGTGTGTGTGTGTGTGTGTGTGTGTGTGTGTGTGTGTGTGTGTGTGTTCCCTAGGGGTAGCCATTTAAGCTGTCCCTTCTGATCTCTCTAGGGGGTGGGTTAAGTGGCAGAATCTGGACACCAGACACACACACACACACACACACACACACACACACACACACACACACACACACACCATCTCACACATGCAGTGTGATTAAGCCTGAAATTACAGCTGGCTCCCACATCACTGTCGCGTGGCAAGGCAGCAGTAATGCTGAGTGACTGAGGCCTTTGCACTCACATCCTGACATTGTGTGTGTGTGTGTGTGTGTGTGTGTGTGTGTGTGTGTGTGTGTGTGTGTGTGTGTGTGTGTGTGTGTGTGTGTGTGTGTGTGTGTGAATGGAGAAAAACACATGAACCACAACAATCAATTTCCAACATCACCTTAACCTCTGAATGGGTTTATTCAGACTGAAAGTGTCTTAATAATTGTGACTCACACTGTGTGTGTGTGTGTGTGTGTGTGTGTGTGTGTGTGTGTGTGTGTGTGTGTGTGTGTGTGTGTGTGTGTGTGTGTGTGTGTGTGTGTGAATGGAGAAAAACACATGAACCACAACAATCAATTTCCAACATCACCTTAACCTCTGAATGGGTTTATTCAGACTGAAAGTGTCTTAATAATTGTGACTCACACTGTGTGTGTGTGTGTGTGTGTGTGTGTGTGTGTGTGTGTGTGTGTGTGTGTGTGTGTGTGTGTGTGTGTGTGTGTGTGTGTGTGTGTGGGTGTGTGTGTGTGGGTGGGTGGGTAGGTGTATGTGTGTGCTGACTGTAATATAAACTGAAAGCATTCCTGACATGCATTCTTGGATGAATTCCAACATACACCTAAAGACATGGCTGCACACACACACACACACACACACACACACACACACACACACACACACACACACACACACACACACACACACACACACACACACACACACACATAAGCATTTGTAAACCTGCCAAAACCCACTATATGTAACTGCGTAGCCTTCTTACCGTTTCAGGCACGAAGAGGGTGTGATGGCACTTCCTGTTTCCTGCAGGATGAGTCGTTGCTGTTCACACATGCTGTGAGAGGGGTTGGGGCAGAAGGGCACTTCCTGTGACCTTGGGGCAAAAGGGGCAGGTCAGGAAAAGGGGAAAGGGATGAGAGGGGTGAGTGCCCAGTCTTGATTACAGTGAAACATCCGATTGTAAGATTGTTGAGAAACAGTGTGAGGGTGTGACTGATAAATTGTGGCCCATTCAACTAACGTTGATCCATAATTATCGGCACCCTATATAGCACGTCAAAAAGGGGTGCCAATAATTTTTCCACTGCCATTAATTTAGACAAAATGATTTTATTTAGCCAAAAAGAAAATTAACGGTTAGTTAATGATTACACTACAGACTTTTATTTAGACATTTATACTTAAAATGTACTGCCATCATCAAAATTATTGGCACCCTTTGTACTGTAGATTAATATTTATTAAAAGGAAACTCCAAAACACGAAACGAGATGTAATGTGACTGAACACGGTCTTATGATTACATACACAAGCAATGTAGAGTCAATATCATAACCATAAAACAATATAATTAGCACCCTATATACCATGTCTGAAAGGATGCCAATAATTTTACTAGTATTATTAATTTAAAAAGAAATTGACATTATGAAAAGAAAAGAAATGTAAATAAATTATTGCAATCAGTCCCTTGATTTTATGCATACAATATATACTCAACATGTAGTGTCAATATCATTATTATTGGCAACCTATGCAGCATATCTGAAGGGGTGCCAATAATTCTGCCAGTATTATTCAGTTGAAAAGAAAATAACATGATGCAGCCTGGAAAAGAAAGGAAAGGTAAATAATCTTTTTGCAAGCAGTCCCTAAATTATGTTCATATAATTTATGAATATATAGTGTATACTGTATACTTAACATGCAGTGTCAATATCATAATTATTGGCACCCTAGGTAGCATATCTGAAGGGGTGCCAATAATTTTACTTTTATTAATTCAAAAAGGAAATGACATTATGTTGCTAGGAAATTAAAGGTAAAGTTTTATACTCAGTCTTTTGATTATATACACATAGTCTATATTCAAAAATGTCGAGTCAATATTATAATTATTGGCACCCTGTATATATAGCATATCTAAAGGGTTGCCAATAATTTTATCTTTATTTATTTAAAAATAAAATGACAATATGTAGCCAGGAAAGGAATGGTAAATTAATTATTATACTGAGTTCCTTGATTATATACCTACTCCCTATATACAACACAAAGCATGAATATTATAATTATTGGCACCCTGTGTGGCATATCTGAAAGTGTGCCAATAATTTTGCCATTATTCATTTACATTATTAGAGGGAAAGGGAAAGGAGATGTAACTTGATGATTAACATGATTATCCCCAGTCTTCTGAATGTATATATCCATTTTGAACATATGTAGTCAATTTTTTGGCAGCCTACTTTGCAGGCAGAAAGGGCGGCAAAACTTTTGCCATGAATATTTGTGCAAACTCAAAATATTTATAATATTTAGTACAACAAATTTGAAGATAAGTCAACATCTATGCTCATTCTTTTGCTTACTTATGTATACACATATCCTCAGGTACACACACACACACACACACACACACACACACACACACGCTTGCAACATGACAGGAAGTGACCTCAAATATTGCAGAGTATGTAGATTTTGTCCGATAACACCATGAGCATGTGTGCATGCGTGTGTGTGTGTGTGTGTGTGTGTGTGTGTGTGTGTGTGTGTGTAGGAGCGTATGAGGAGCGAGATTACACATGCGTGTTGGTGTGTGTGTTGAAACAGTTTTCATTTTTTAAATTCCACATCGAGGTTACATTTACAAACATATTACTCATGTCCAACGCATCTTCTAAACATCTCTCACACACTCACACACACACACACACACACACACACACACACACACACACACACACACACACACACACACACACACACACACACACACAGAGGATGAATTACATTCTTTTCCGAATCAAACAGAAATTCATTGGCAAACAACTGCGGAGTAAATAACATTCCAGCTGATAAGCGGAGATAAGGTAAGGCCTGTGTTTGACATTCTTTATGTGCTCTCATCTACACATCTCAGCAAGAGGGCATGTAGAGAGAGAGAGAGAGAGAGAGACATATGGGAGGAAATAAAGAGTGAGACAGAAAGTGAGAGAGGAGGAGAGAAAAAAATGAGCAGTTAAAGAGTCATAAAGTATGAGAGAGGTGCATGGAGGGAGAAAGGGAAGAAGACAGTGAAAAAGAATGTAAGAGACAGCAAGGAGAAAGAAAGATGGTGAGAGGCAAAGAATGTGCAAAAGTAGACATACAAGAACAAGAAAAAGAAAATAGCTTGAGACTTGGTAAGAGGAGGAAACAAAGACTGGGAAGAAAGAGATAGAAATGGAAAAGATAAAAAAGATGGGAAAAGTGATGGAAAAATAGTGAGAGAGAGAGAGAGAGAGAGAGAGAGAGAGAGAGAAAGAGAGAGAGAGAGAGAGAGAGAGAAAGAGAGAGGCAGTGAACCAGAGAACATGAAAGACAAACGGGAGGAGAGAGTAAGACACGGGAGGTCAGGAGGAAAGAAAGACAGAGTGAGAGACAGACAGTAGAACGAAAGATGATGAGAGGGAAAGGGAGAAAATGTCCTCTTTGCTTGAGAGCTTGAGACATGATGGGACAGAGAGGCGGGAGGAAAGAAAGAGGGAGAGGGCCAAAGGGAGAGAAATGTGCGAGTGTGAAAGAAAGAAAGAAAGAAAGAAAGAAAGAAGAGACAAACGAGTGGAGAGAATGAGAGACAAAGTGAGAGACAGACAGACGGAAGATAAGTCAGAGAGGAAGAGAGACAGACTAAGGGAGACACAAAGGGAGACGGGAGGAAAGATAGCAAGAGGCCGGGCGCCACAGAAAGTCTGGGTACAAAACCTTACATGTGAATGTGTCTTACATTGTGTGTGTGTGTGTGTGTGTGTGTGTGTGTGTGTGTGTGTGTGTGTGTGTGTGTGTGTGTGTGTGTGTGTATGGGAAACATTCAGCGAATGCATGGTTGTTTTTAAAACAGATTTCCCTGTTAGGCGTCCCACAGTGCTGACACACACACACACACACACACACACACACACACACACACACACACACACACACACACACACAGAACTGCCCTGATGGTGGTTAGATGATCTGTGCAGCCCTGGGGTGCCTCAGTGCAGACGTGGATCCTGCTCATCGGGTGTAAGACATAAACACAAACATTGCCAGATGGCTTCAATCGGACACCACACACACACACACACACACACACACACACACACACACACACAGCTTCCTCTTAGCATCTCCCTCTACAGGTGTGTTATGGCTGTCTTTTTTTTATTTTTTATGAATGTTGGAGGCACAGAAAAGTATTGGCACCTTTGCCCTTCTTTGAAACGGATAACCTTAGCTTTGTTGTCGTGTGCCAGAACCCTCTCGTGCATCCCGAACTTGAACAGCTAACCAATAAGGCCTGTTAAACGGTTCAGCGTTGTCAGATGATTATGTCTTCGCATTAGAAGCTGAACGTTCCCATACGCATCTCCATACACACGTACAACGTGATGAGAACTCACAGGACCGGATCTAAACAGCTGTGTGTCCATGAGAAAACCACCTGTTAGTGAGAGAGTGTCTCATTGCAAAGTCTCATCGTACCAATCGTGTCGCTACCTTTGTTGCTATGGCAACATGGCGTTGATGCATATTATTATTTACTAAATTTTTATTTTTCCCAAACATGTTTTTTTTTATGTTCTGTCTCAGATAAACACATTCTGTAATTTATGCTAAAAAAGTTGATTTAATTTTTTTAATTACATTACGTTATTTATTACGTTTGTGCTCGACTGGAGATAAGCTACCGACAGAAACCTTTCCAGGGAGCGATGGACTGGGAGCGATAAGTGTCTCCCAGCTGGTGTTCAAGCTCTTTAGCTTCAGGAGTCAAAGTTAAACCTGTTAAGACAATCCAGTCTCCTGAGCTCGCTAATCTGTGGTGTAATAGCACAGGAGTTTAATCTCGTTAGCGACTGAGCCGCGACACTAATGGCTGAGGTCAGAGCTGAACGTTAGTCATTCGACCTTTTAACGAACACGCCGCGTGAGCTATTGATCCCTGACCAGCTTGCCTTTTTTAAAGATGTGTTTTTATTTAGTTTTCTTTTTGTACTAAGGCATCGTAGGTTTCTCCAACTGCTAACTTTGTCTACAGTAGTATTAACTACAGTAGTGTTAACTTTTTGTATTAACAAACTGGGCGTGATTCTTCATTCGGATGGCTCGCATTTGCCTGTTGACCAAAAATAAATAAATAAGCAAATAAATAAATAAATAAAAGTTGTATAAAGATGGTGGAAGCTCGATTTTTTAGCCCAAGCACCTGATGCTAGTCGTCATGCTAGTCAGCTTCCGATCTTTTGTTTACGCCAGAAGACTCGTTCTGTTTTAACGCCCCAAGGAAGGAAGGGAGCGAAGAATCGAGCAGTGGGGATGTGAGATTAAAGACAGGATGAGGTTTAAAATACTTAGGGGTATTTACAGGAGGACACACACACACCCACACACCCACACACATGTGGCAGCCATGTTGCAGTCCGCCGTCCAGCAAAGAGACACTAGAGACAGATCGGAAGGAGAGATGGAGTGAGATAGAGAGGAACTGAGACAAGGAAAGATAATAAAGAAGTAGGATAAATAGAAAGAGTCCCAAAAAGACAAAGATAGAGAGAGAGAGAGAGAGAGAGAGAGAGAGAGAATGAAAGAACTGAACATGGCACATGGGTGAAGCTAGAATGAGTGAAATGTTCTGTCTGTGTATTTGTCTGTTAATCTCTCTGTCTTGTGCTAATTCTGCCAGCGTCTGTATCTCTCTGCATCACTGTGTCTCGTCCTGTCTATATATCTCTCTCTCTCTCACTGTCTCTACATATCTGTCCCTCCGTCCCTCTGACTGACTTTACCTGTACACCATCTTGGTATGTATCTCTGTCTGTCTTATCATTTCTGTTTGTCTTTCTGTCTCTACTCATCTGCCTGTCTTTATCTATCTCATTGTGTCTTTCTGTCTGTCTCTGTGCATGTTAGTCATTCTATCCATTTCAATACGCATCTCTTTGGCTGTCTCTCTCCCCCACCTCTGCCTGCCTCTCAGTCTTTCTGTCTGTCTGTTCCATCATCTGTATATTTCTTGGTCTATCTATCTGTCTTTCTATCACTCCTTTCTGTCTTTATGTCTGTCTCCTCCTCCATCACTCCTGTCTGTCTCATCATCATTCATGTCTCTCTCTCTCTGCCTCTCCATCACAACTGTCTGCCTTTCTGTCTGTCTCATAAGCATTAGTGTCTGTCCCTTTGTCTGCCATGTCTCTCTCTCTCTCTTTCTGTCTCTCTCTCTCTCTCCAACACTCCTGCTGTCTGTCTCTCGCTCTGCCACTTCAACAATTCTGTCTGTCCCATAGTTTCTGTTTGTCTCGACCGGTCTACCTATCTGTCTTTTGTCTCTATTTATCTGCCTTCCCATCTTCCTCTCGACCCCATCTCTGTAATGTCTGTTCTTAATCTACCTGTCTGTCTCTCCATCACTCCTGTCTTTCTCTCTGCCTGTCTCTCCTTCACTTCTATCTGTCTCTCTTGGCTGTGAGGATGTAGCGATATAGAGGTGATTATTTCAGTGGTTGTCATGACAACACCATGACAACAGTCAGTAATAAGGAGGATAATCTCTCCCTCTATCTCTCCCTCTATCTCTCCCTCTATCTATCTATCTATCTATGTAGACAGAGAGAGATATATATGGATATATGGTTCATTTCCCTGGCAGTCTTGTTGTCTTGTTTTATTTTATGTGAATTAGCTTTATAGAAAGGTATCCACTTCTCTCTCTCTCTCTCTCTGTCTGGAGAGTGAAGCCAGAGAGACGAAGAATCATAATAATGGAGAGAGTGAAAGGAGAAAGAAAAGCAGTGTTGTCAATGTTTTATTAATCTGTATGTGGCTATATTTAGAGCTTTATTAGATTTTCTATTAGGCTGAGTGCAAGTTTCTCTCTCTCTCTCTCAAACACACACACACACACACACACACACACACACACACACACACACACACACACACACACGATAGCGATAACCAACTGTTTCATTCTCACTTCTTCATCATTACACCTCCATCTTTCTTGATGCAATCTGTAGCTTTCTCTCAGTCATACCAACAAACACACTCACACACACACACACACACACACACACACACACACACACACACACACACACACACACATCCATCACTGGTGATACTACATGAAAAATCCATTTACATCACAGACAGCAGGAAAGAGAAGTCAACACAGATGCACAGAGAGAGAGAGAGAGAGAGAGAGAGAGAGTGAGTGTGTGTGTGTGTGTGTGTGTGTGTGTGTGTGTGTGTGTGTGTGTGTGTGTGTGTGTGTGTGTGTGTGTGTGTGTGTGTGTGTGTTTTGCATGCAAGAGAGGAAGCAGGAACTTCATGGTGGAACAGAAAGAAATCCAGTTTGCTGCCTCTCTGCCTTATCTCTATCAGTGCAGCACTGTGTCTCATAGCTCTTCATCACCTTACCTGTGTGTGTGTGTGTGTGTGTGTGTGTGTGTGTGTGTGTGTGTGTGTGTGTGTGTGTGTGTGTGTGTGTGTGTGTGTGTGTGTGTGTGTGTGTGTGCACGCACTGGATAGTGTTTGGGTAATAAAGGTGCACACTGAAAGATTTATAGCACAGATATGGAAAGAGATATAGTGAAGGGGACCCAGGTAAAATGTGTGTGTGTGTGTGTGTGTGTGTGTGTGTGTGTGTGTGTGTGTGTGTGTGTGTGTGTGTGTGTGTGTGTGTGTGTGTGTGTGTGTGTGTGTGTGTGCGCGCGCACTGGATAGTGTTTGGGTAATAAAGGTGCACACTGAAAGATTTATAGCACAGATATGGAAAGAGATATAGTGAAGGGGACCCAGATAAAAATGTGTGTGTGTGTGTGTATGTATGTGTGTGTGTGTGTGTGTGTGTGTGTGTGTGTGTGTGTGTGTGTGTGTGTGTGTGTGTGTGTGTGTGTGTGTGTGTGTGCGCGCGCGTGCAATGTCAATGCCTGTCCAGAATCACAGATAGTATAAGCAAATGGGATGTTAGAACAGAAAACACAAACCTGCCTCACACACTCGCGCACACACACACACACACATACACAATGCATCTGTTTAATCTAATGGATTAATGATTTATTAAATGAAACACACACACACATGCACTTGTCTGGGTAATTGTACACACATCAAGCATCCACCAAATTTAAGGGCTAGTGCCACTTCTAAGGGCACCAATACTTTTGAAAAACTTTTTAAAGAAATTTTAAAGAAGGTTTTCGCAGACAAAATTGCATAAACCTTACAGGATCTGCATACTGTGTGATTAATTTAAGAACGTTATTTTCACTTTCTGGGTGCCAATACTTTTGAAAGCAAGAGTTTTTTTTCTACCAGAAAAAAATTGCATTGTTTAAGAATAAATAAAAAAAAATTTGAAAATCAGTGAATTGATGGAAAACTCGAGAACGTCCACATATTTTTGGCTCATTTTAACAGAGGGTGCCAATACTTCTGGACTGTGAGCCCGATAATCTGGGATCTGTTAGCATTTAATCCATTTATTGTTACAGTGAATACTGCGGAACGTCCATAACTCTTGTTCGCACTGACGCTGTAGCAGCTTCTGTACACACACACACACACACACACACACACACAGTAATCCAAAAAGTCCTTAATACAGTGACATCCAGGAATCCTGGCATTGTTACCTCAGCCCCAGATTTCGTTTCAGACTTAAAGGCCATGGGGTCACACACATTATCCTCTTCGGTTACCCGGACACACATCCGCTCCGCGCGACTCCTTCTGTCACACCGATCTGAACCCCTGTCTCAGGCGTGCCGCGCCTTCTGTTCCCGTCATCTCTTTTCCTCTCTCTGGCAGACGGATCGATGGGTGACGGAGCGCTGTGGTTACAGGCGGGCGGGTTCGCGGCGCGCGAGTCGGATGTTATATGCCAAGCGACATTTGCATAAGGCTTAGGGTTATATTTCTCGAGCTTTATTCCTTACTACTCCGGTTTCCCGCCGACATAAGACACTTAGCCGGTGATCTCCGGGTCGCGGATGTGACTTTTCGCCTCCGCGGTTCCACTTTTGCTAACGAGTCGCCTCAAATAAACTGAAAGTAATTTGAGCCGAATAAATAATTGTTTACCTCATTTTAAAGCACTTTGAATTAAAACTTATTAAATATATACAGTTAGCAAGCTAGCACAAATGATATTCAATGAATACTACTGCAGTTCCTTGCTATATCGCTGGCTAGCTACTTTACCTCAGGGGCAAGAAACTGCAAACTACATCTAAAATCTTTTGTGTTGTCTAAAATCTTAGCTGTTCTTTGCTCCTTCAGCTCGTCTCTATAATTAGCTGGCTAGTTACTTTACCTCAGTAAGTCAGTTTCCTTCTGAGTCTATAAGGCAACTTCGTGCAAAATATAGAAATAATCAGTCTTCTCTGTTGTAGAGCCCTCGTTTATCTCTCGTTACTTCAGTTTCTCAATAGCAAGTTAGTGAAACATATAGATATTTATTCTTAGAAAGAAATGCCTAGAAAGAAATGTGTACCCAGGGTCCAGTTTGTTAAAAAAAAAATATATATATATATATATGGATACAAATGTAATAATAAAATATTGAATATGGAAACAAATTTACTAATTAAAAAAAATAAATGATGTGTTGGATACCCTTTAGTTGTTCCTCACTACTTAGTATTGCGATGGATTTGTTTATTTTCTATTAAACTAATCTGCACTACTTGTTAATGCTAGTTATGATGTCTGTTTTTAACAGATTGCTCTTTTTGTCATTTATGATGCATATATAGCTATTAAAAATAGACATATCAATTACTCTCACACAGACGCATTACTGGCAATTTGGGAACGCCAATTTGCCTAATCGGCATATTTTTGGACTGTGCACCAAGCACAGGGAGGACATGCAAAGGATGTCGGCAGGAAACAAACCTGGCTGGGAGTCGAACCCGAACCCTGGAGTTGCAAAGCCCCTAAACCACTGTGCCGCCCAGAGGTGGGTAGAGTAGCCAAAAAAATGTACTCAACTAAGAGTAGCTGTACTTCAAAATAATATTATTGTTACTGCAGCTGATTGGCCAAATGGAGTCATGTGATTATTGTTGCTGCATCTGATTGGCGAAACAGTCATGCGGTAGATCCACCGGCTGCATGTGTAAAATTAAACGGTTAGAAAAGTAAAAAGTTACTAAAGTAAATGTAACTCATTACTACCCACCTCTGGTGCCGCCTACATATCAATTAACATATTATATTAACATTATTCCTTAAATTAATCAAGCAGTGGTGGCTCAGGCAGCTACAGCTTTAGGTTGTTGATCTGAGGATCCGGGTTTGATCCCATTGTTGCTGGTTGCCACACCCTATACTACCCAGCCCCCGCAGCGTGCAGTGCCGGTCCCAAGCCTGGGTAGATAAATGGGAAGGTTGCATCAGTAAAAAAAAAAAACTGTGCCAAGTTGTGTGTGGATCGGATGGTCTGCTGTAACGAATCCTTGACAGGAGCAGGTGAAAGAATCCGTTAAATTAATCAGAATTCAAGTGAAGATAATTATTTCTGATAATCTTATTCAAAATGACTAGTCAAACAGGCTAATAACTAAATGTTTTTGATCGGAAGTGAACTTTGTTAATACTGGTTTGTGTAGCCGAGTAGTAATAGAACAGTTTTCCGCTATTGTAATAATAAAATAAATAAGTAACATTCGGACCCTTGCTATTTTTTCATAGACTCCATTTTGAGAACCGCATGCTTTAATGGTTTGTATCGTCCATTATTAGCATTAGAATATTGTCTTACTTTCTTTTTTCCTTTAATCAGCACCTGATTGTCGCTTTAAAGGTCAAACTGCTTTTTTCATCCTTTACTCCTCCAATCTCTTTTCATTTCCAGCTTTGTCTCCATCTCTCTATCGAGACTATCTCCTCCTCGTCTCGAGGCCTCCTCTCCTCTGCGTCCGCTGGTCCCTAATGTCCTTTGTCCAGCTGTCAGGTCATTGATCATGTGCCGGCTTGACATTAACAGCTAGCTTTGTTTTGCAAGCTACTGTATGTTATACTGTAGGTGTATATAGTTTAACACTAAATGTATTAAGAACGACACAGTGTCAATTTTTATGAATATTCCGTATAGTCACATTTACGGATGTTGAATCTCTTTTTTTGTCTTCAAAGTGTAAACCGTTGTGTCAAGAAAATGCAAAGAATAACAAAGCACTGATACTGGAGACTCCTTCCATTATGTAGGGAAAGCCTAAAACTGAAACCTTCTTTGCTGTATCTGTCATTATTTGTGACGTCAACGTCCCAGTTCTGTGTTTCTGCGCATCTACAGTTTGGCGTTATGATTTCAATTTTACCTGACTGATATTTAAGCATAAACACGACTCGTCTGCTTATGATTACCGTCCTGTAGCCAAAACACAGGCTGTCCTTGCGACCTAGCTGTTTATTTTAAAAATAAATAAATAAAAGTAGAGAAAAAAAAAAAAAAAACAGTTGCAGGTTTGCCGTGTCCTCAGATTACTCTGTGGCCAGGGATTAATCCCGCTCGCATGTTTATCTGTGTTAAGGATTCGCAGCGCTGCCGAGAGCGTCATGTGAAGCCTTTTCTTTTTCTTCATCCCCTCCTGTTATTGTAAATCAGCGGGGGGAGGTTTATCTCGGGCAGGAGGGAAAACAGGAGGGGTGAAACTGGGTCACACACATGGAGAGACACACACACACACACACAGAAAGAGACAGACAGAAACACACACAACCACACAAATGTGCAGATGGGTGGAAAAAAAAAACTAAACGGCAACAGAATCATTCAATTAAAAGATGGAAGCCTTCGCACTCTTTCTATTCTATGTGTGTGTGTGTGTGTGTGTGTGTGTGTGTGTTTCCCTCTTCCTATCTTTCGTTTGCTCTTTCTCTTCATAATACAAGGGCAACGCTGTCACTAGCTTCAAGGACAAACTGTGAGCCAGAAAGACAAAGAGAGGGAACTACACACAAACACAAATGCCAGAGAGGGAGACATAAGTGGATCTGACCACTACCCCCGCACACACTTGTTCACACACACACACACACACACACATACACACTATTAAACCACAATTCCACACTATTGACTCCTCTGCCACTGCATAAGCGAACCTTCACTTCCCCAGTCTGTCTGAGGGAGTGTGTAAGTGTGAGACAGACAGAGACAGAGAGAGACAGAGACAGAGAGAGACAGAGAGGGACAGACAGAGAACTGATGTAGTACGTGACTGTGCTGATGAAGAGCCACTGCTGGCACACTGACCCACTAACACTGCAGCTCCACACTGCCAGACAGACTCATACGCTTCACTCAGCCCACACTTTCACTAACACACACACACACACACACACACACACACACACACACACTCTCCCTCACACACACACAGATCCCAGGTGCAGTTCACTCCAGCAGCTGAATGAATGTATTTAGCCCCAGCAATACATGAAAACGACTAAAGCTAATGAAACTACACACACAGACACAGACTAGTGATTAAATGCGCATTTGTTTTCATCTTAAATGACATTTGTGTGCCAAGCGCATAATTTTCTCATGAACTTATTGTTCCATATACTGTAGATTTGAACCATGTGGTTTTAAAGAAGATGGATATACCGGTTATAACTGCATATCCTCTTGCATTTCCAGGGTCCGGGCTCGATTTCCGCCCCGGGGTCTGTGTGTCTGGAGTTTGCATGTTCTCCCCATGCTTGGTGGGTTTCCTACATGTACAGGACGCTGGTTTCCACTTACAGTCCCAAAGACATGCAGATTAGGCTAACTGCCATTCCCAGGTTGTCCATAGTGTGTGTGAACGCATGTGTGAATGTTGACCGGCGGTCTGTCCACGGCCTTAAAATGGGAATAAATGATGATCACCATCGGCCTCCACAGTGAGTCTACAGAGTTTCCTAGGTAGATGGAACTTTTAGCCATGCATTTGATTCATTTAGCTAGACATTTGTAGAAGCTTGCGATCGATAATGTAATCAAGTTATGCATTTAACTTGAACCTAGGAACTTAAAATTTATGCAATACACAAGAACAAGGTACAGTAGCTACAAACTTGTAGTTAGAAAGGCCTGTAACAATGAAAAATAGAATGTTTAATAAACAAGTTTTAGTTTTCTACCAGATTTAGTTTAGAATTCAAATCTGTAAAAGTCTATAAAGTATGAAAGGGGGTTAGCTGTGGATTTAAATAACTTAAGCTAGGAATTTAACATTTGCAGCAAATCGAAATGAACAAGAGCCAACAAACTATTATTTCAGCAAGGGACTTAAAATTCTGGGAAATTCATACACTACAAATGTAACTACATTTTTACAGCCTTTTTTTTTTAAAGTGGGATTTTTTTTTGTCTGATACGCAAGAACAAGAGCAAAGTAGCAACAAACGTATCTAAAGTTTTTAGATGGATCAGGATTTAGATGAGGGCAGTTTCTTGCTCTTCAGCTGGGGGCGACCGAGCGGAAACGGAGCCCTCTAAACATTCCTCACATACCACAGGGACTGATGGAGAGAGGCTGTGTTTCATTCACAGCTGGAAAAGGGAGTGTTATGGGTTTAGGCATCAATTATGAATACGAGGCATTCAAGCATTTCCAGTTCGCACTTGATAAATGTTGTAGGCGTCTTCGAGATCAGCAGAAAAGCCTGTATATGTAAAAGCACAATAGGACTGGATTGAATCGAGTGTGGAAAGTGAATTGATTCTGTGTTTATCTCAGTCAGGGACGCCATTGTTGATCCGGTGTGGCTTTTACAGTAGCTGCGTTTCCATTCAAGTGCTTATTATGAGAGGCGACATTGCAAATGACATTTGTTGGAAAACACCAACATAATACCAACATAGTTTTGCACAAAACATGTATTTAAATGTTTCAATGGAGACATGATGAGTAAGCTGGACCTAAACTGAGATGTTTGCTCATCTGCCTCAAATCAGACAAACAGAGTGCACAACTAATGATCTAAGAAGAAGCTGGTCATGTGGACAAACCCGAAATACTCCATTGTTGCTTAATTAAAACCCTGCATCCAAGTTCTCTAACTAGGGGCGTGTTGTTGTAGAATTTAAACCAGTAGCCAAGTAAGTCGAAAAAGCTAGTTAAAGTTAGGTATATTACTGCTGGGGTTTGCAACACACACACACATATATATATATATATATATATATATATATATATATATATTTTTTTTTTTCACTAGTGACAGCTAAAGCCAAACTTAAGACAGCTAGTGATTAGCATTCGTTAAATAACGTTTCAGAGTATATGAGGTAAGCTAGCTGGTGAGCCTTAGCTAATGCTAATGGTTTCATTTTCGGCGAGTCTTTCTCGACTATTTTCTTCATGCTGTTTGAGTGAGGAAGGTCTGCTTCTACCAGAGAATCTATTCTGCTTAGCTGCTTAGCAATTTTATGTGAATAAAGAATTTCTGTAGTTTTTAATACCTCTGCATCATGCACACATGCCTCTAAATAACTGATTAGATTCCACAAAAACGACGTCATTCTTTGCTGTAAGCACCATAGGCATTGAGCCTGAGGCAGAGGTTATGCGTCGTTTATCTAACGGTAATCTGCAATGGACCTGCAGGTCTGCAACTTGTCTGTACATGTCATGGATTTTCCAATGCGTTTCTCTCTAAGCACACAACAATTGAGAAAACCGTGGCCAGGAAGCAGTGCTGCGCTTTACTCTGATTTAAAACCTGTCTTTTGTAAAACTTTTGTGCCAGCTGGAAATGCTCCCACAATGGAAACATGCTCATGTTCGCCAGCCGGATCTCGTCCTGCTTGTTTGACATCTGGCTAGGTATAATTATTGTAGACTTTGTGTCGAGGTCTTTTAGATTGCACTTATTGTACGCTGAGGTCCTCGGGAGGTAAGTGGAATACGGGCATGGAAAGGTGCATTCAGTGACCGCTTGACTTGACTGATTACAATGACAAAGCACTTACACAGGCATGTCCTGACAATACTGCAGGTCTCAGTTATGAAGGAATCCACATTCTCATGTTCGGCATGTAACATCAGATCAACATGGCAGCTCACTGCGTGAAGTGTGAATTAAATATCACTTTGAATTCGTTCATAGTAGTATTTTATTTTGATCAATCGACAAATCAGTCAACAATCTCACACATCATGTATTGAGCCCCCATTAATTTATTCATAGTTTGCCTCCAAAGAGCCAGACTTTCTTGACTACCTTTAGGCACTTACTTTAAAAGTAACATAAAAGTTCTGATTCGTTTGCTAATATTGACATGCTAGCATTCTGACCATCATCATTATTCCACTCTCATCGCATCATTACATAAGCATGCACAGTTCTGACCTTTGGCCCCTCATATTTCCATGGAGATGATTTCTCACATCATGCCCTGATGCATCATTAGGTTTTTGTAGACGTCGCTAAAAGTTTGGTCTTACTACACTACAGAGGAGCAGAAGGGGCTCATAACACTTATAACACTAAAAATTCTAAAAAATAATCATCATTTTGTTAAAAGAAAAAACAAACGGACAAGGAAATCCATCCAATGCATACCGTGCCTGACTTACCCTGAGACATCTGGTGTCTGACATTTGCTTCAAGGTCTAAAAGGAAGCATCAATATTTCAGATCAATATTTCAGCATCCGTGCATACGTCTGTGGTAACGGCTTCAACTAGACGGAATGGTAATGACCTCATAACTTCTTGTTTTCATTTTCTGATTCATTTATCCAGCGTCAGATGTTTCCATTTAAATTCAGAGCACCATCAGGTCATGTGACCCTAAAATGTAGAACAACCTTCATGAAACAGGAATTGATATAAAATATGAAAACAGGACAAGCTACTGTATAACGTGATTTGATCGTTTGTTGTCTTCCTTGTCATAAAAATAGAAACGACAAGAAAACATCTGCTGGACAGGTTACTACCGTGACCCCTTAAAGAAAATATAACATCCTTATGAGATATAGCATTCCTCAATGGGAACTTTCTCCTACTTAAAGGTTACTTTTAACCCTTAATCATCTCTTTCGGAGAATACATTATATTTCATTAAAAATGCAGGGAAAAAATGGTGGAATTAAATGATTTATTATGTTGTAGACAAAAACAAACTTCAGGCATTCTTCAGTTTGTCATTCACTGAAGAAACTTTAAAGCAATATCGAATTCCTGCTTTCAATGTAGACCCTCTTAAGAAAATTTTAAATCCTAACCATCCTTTATGTTTCAATTAAAAAGGGCATAATTATAACTGATAGAATAAAACAGGATAAGTCCGTCCAAATCATTGTCACTTGAGTGTTTCCATGTTCAAAACAGGCCCCTTTTAATATGCTAGAACCCTTAACTGTACAATTTGGAGTCTAATATTTCGGAGGGTTTTTTCATTTATTTATTATTATTTTTTATTCAAGTAATTCCAAATAATAATAATAATAATATACATGGTGGTGTAGTGGTTAGCACTGTCACCTTGCACCTCCACGGTCTGGGTTCGATCCCCGTCTCTGTGTTCATGGAGTTTGCAGATTAGGCTAATTGGGATTTCCAAATTGTCCGTAGTGTGTGAATGAGTGTGTGAGTGTATGTGTGTGTGCTCTGTGATGGATTGACACCCTGTCCCGCCTCGTGGCCTAAGTCTCCTCGGATAGGCTCCAGGCAAGGGGGAAAACTTCATTGTTCTTCTCATTTATTCATTATAAAACACAGGGTTCCCTCATTCCAAATAGAACCTCCTCAAAAAAGAATCATAGAAACCATCTAATCTGTAGTCTACATTTCAGTAAAAGAAATTTCCCTGGTGGAATTAAGAGGGTTAATAGGAAGGGGACCTGGACAGTCAAACATTGTTGAAGAAATTTCTCAAAGGCACACTAGAACAGCATAAAACATTAATTATATTAGACCCCCTTAACCATTTAATTTGAAGCCTATATTTCAGGT
This sequence comes from Clarias macrocephalus, assembly GCA_011419295.1. Classification (NCBI taxonomy): domain Eukaryota; kingdom Metazoa; phylum Chordata; class Actinopteri; order Siluriformes; family Clariidae; genus Clarias; species Clarias macrocephalus. The sequence goes on along the minus strand of JAAGKR010007014.1, from coordinate 16,625 downwards.
TAATAAATATAAAGAGTAATTATAATTGGTTCATCCCAGGTTGTTCCTTTTCAAGAACGGGATCGAAAACTTTAAACAGAGGACCCCACTAGTGGAACACCTGGATGTTAGAAGCCTTAACCACTCGGTTTGTACTCTCCTTCCAATAATTGAAAAAATGACAAAACAAGTTATAAAATATAAACTTAAAAATATGTCATTTCAGGGGAGAAAAAGCCTCATGTGTTATTCAAAATTAACTCATTCCAAGGAGAACCTCTTTATGAGCTAGAACCACTAACCTTCTAATAATTCAATTGTTTTTGTTGTTGTTTTATTTTAATTGCTCTATTAAGTTATAATTTGTAAATATTTAATGAGTTAAAGCCTTCAAAAGATGTTAAGTGCGTTTTAATTCATCCATCTTGAAAAAAAATCTTCTGTAAGGAATACAGAAGAACGAGACCCTTAACCTTCAACCTCTGAGACGTAAATAATAAGATACATGTAAGTCGCTCTGGACGAGGGCGTCTCCCAGATACACATACGGGCGTCTTCAATTTTCACAGAGACGCCTGCGACGTTCTTACACTATGACATAAAAGTTGATTATGACCTTGCCTACTGTTAGACCACATATATACCAAACATAGTAATAATAATTCCACATATATATGATATGTGTGTGTGTGTGTGTGTGTGTAAAGAAGCATTCTTATATACAGTAGATATTAGATTATATATATATATATATATATATATATATATATATATATATATATATATATATATATACACAGTATAATTCTTTTCAATAGTGTAACTAAAGTAATCTAGAACATCTGGCACGTACCCCACTAGGGGTGGGGGACACGCCCCTTGGCGTTGACCACGCCCGTGTGGGCGGGGCCTCGCGCGATATTTGAGCTTCAGAAATACACTGGTCGACATCTCGAGCAGCTTCAGATCGCGGACGCAGCGGATGTGAGATCTCACGTCGTGCTTTCACACCTTGTTTCGAGGCAACAACAAAAGACTAACAGAGGACTTTGTCGCTCCGGGTTTTTTTTTTTTTTTACTTTTGAACAAGAAATTAACTTTTTTTTTTCTTCTTGATCTTTAATTTTCATTCCCTCGGGGTTGGCAGCGGTTTGGTTTTTGGAGTGAAGATGGGAGCGCAATTGTCTAAGGGTGGAGCTGAAGGGGCTGAGAGCGCAGCCGCTAAAACCAACGGCCAGGTAAAAGATGTGTCCGTGTGGGGTCATTTCACATCCCATCTCATCTCATCGTCGGCTACATGGTCGCTTTCTTTTGTCTGGTGCTTCAGAGGCTTTTCTCCATCAATGTTGTGTGTGGGTGTGTGTGTGGGGGGTGCGCGCGCGCGCGCGCGTTATGGTTAATCTTTACTAAACAATTATTTTTTGCAGAAATTCTCTTCAGTTTTTCCTTTGTTTTTTTTTTTTTTTTTTTGGCTTTATTTTTAATCCTGATGTTGGTGTAAATACGCTGTGATAGAGAACAACACGTTGCCATCACAGTCTGTTCCCTGTAATCAAACATCAAACACGCTGTGTATCTTTTGTTGGTGAAAAAAAAAAACAATTGATTGAATAATTTAAAATCTAGGTTTGGTTAGAAACTTTTTGAGTTTCTGATCAGGTGCTGATGGTTGTAGTCGAGCTCAGCTCATTGTGCGCTGTGGGGTGATTTCGGAACAAAAGGGCGCAAAGGATGCAAATGAGGGGCATTTTCTTTTGCGCTGTGCTGCTGAACAAAAGCGCACGAACACGCACCACCACCACACGCACACACACACACACACACCATCTCATCTCTGTACGAGCGTGTCCTAGCGTTTTGCATCGGTTTGATTTAGAGTTTGGGGGTGAAGCTGGAGGGGTTTGGTGGGGCTTTGGATTAGGTTTTAGGTTCAGTCCCAAATGGTGGGGGTTCGGTGCGTAGTGCGCGCGCTGCATGGGGTGCAGGGCGCCATCATTTGATACCCCGAGGTGCAGTGCATGGGTGTAGGGAGCCATTTTAATGGTTGATCTCGACAGAAGAAGGGGGCACATTTAAATTATATAGATATGGATATATTAAATAGCTTATATATATAAGTATTAAGTGTTTTATTGTTAATTGATTCAATTAATTAATTGCTTCACTACTCCAATATTAACTATACTCCACCAGTGAGCACATATTACAAAACCTTTCACAAACACAGTATTTAATATCATAAAAACAAATTTTCCGTAAATGCTTTGTCTCTCTTATTACGCGCACTACATCGTGTGTACGGCACAATGGATCCTCGTCCTGCGTTGTGCCATTAATGAGCCGTCGTTTATGACGCGTCCGTCTGTTGTTGTGTCACGTTCTCCGCGTTCACGTCTAGAGCGCTGTTTTTTTTTTTGCAGACAACAGTGGCGCCTAGTGGTAGAGTTGAGTACTGCACGGTACTAAGAAACAAGTCCAAAACATGCGAAACAGTGCTCCTGCTGGTCAATTCTGAAACTACACAACCACTACAAGATTTTCAATTTCAACACAAGTATAATGAAAGAAGTACAATGTTTACAGAGGCATTAAAAACTGATAAGTAATAAATATGTATAATACATATTGTGAAAACAGACAGAATTAAAAACAAATCTGATTTGTGATCTTGTGTGACGTTGATGCTGTTTTTTTTTCATATAAATTTCATTAGTATTTAATAATTATTGATTAATATTTATTATGTCTTTTTTTACTGCTAAATTGTCTGTATTTGTATAGTCTGCATTGTCTATTTTTAGGGACTGTTTCTATGTGTGTAGATATTTTGGGATTGTACAGCACTTTGGCCAACTGTGTTGTGTTAAATGTGCTTTAGAAATAACTGACATTTGACTTGACTATAAATTGGGCATCGGTTCCAATGTCAAGTCTCGTATTTGTTCCCTTGAGGCAAGCTGGTAATCTTTAACTGATAGGAAGCATCTATATTACCATGGAATGATTGATTTGTGTCAGATTCATCCAATGATGCATGTTCAGCACTTCTTGTGTACGTTTAGCACTTATGTTTCTCAAACATGATGTACAACCATGGCTCAGCTACTATGATGTCTGTAGTGGTGGCTTACTTGATGCGTAGAGCTCCGACAATAGCATCACATAAAAAATTTAATTCACATGCAAAACATTGGAGATGAATTGAATCGCATCTAAATGTTTCTTCTCTTTTCCTCCCCAGGAGAACGGCCACGTCAAAACCAACGGCGATGTGTCAGCTAAACCTGATGGAGATGTGGCGGTTGCTGATGGCAACGGAACCGCAGAGGTCGTTAAAGAAACGCCAGAGGCCGGGGACGCCATCGAGGCCGCAGAGGGTGAAGGAACCAGCGACAAAGCAGCAGAGGATGAGGCACCCAAGGAGGCCAAAAAGAAGAAGAAGTTCTCCTTCAAGAACTCGTTCAAGTTTAAAGGCTTCTCACTGAAAAAGACCAAGAAGGGCACAGAGGAGGCGGCGGAGGCGGCAGCAGCGCCGGAGGAGAACGGCCACACCCCGAAGGAAACCAAAGAGGACGAGCCGGCTGCTGAGACCAAGGAGGCAGCTGCTGAGGCAGAGGCGGAGGTGGAGGTAGAGGCAGAGGCAGAAGCAGCACCTGCTCCAGAGGCTGCTGAGGAGGAGCCTAAAGCAGAAGAGCCCACCCCTGTGGTGGAAGCCGCACCCACAGAGGAGAGTGCCAAATCCGAAGAAGCTCCCGCTTCCACCCCCGCTGAGCCCGAGGCCACGTCCGCTGAGCCCGAGGCCACACCCGCTGAGACCACACCAGCCTCGGAGTAACCTACTGCGACAGGACTGATTTTTTTCCCCCTCATTCTTTTCTTTTTATTTTTTATTATTTTCTTTTTTTCTCTTTTTTTTTTTTTTTTTAAAGATTGAAATATATAAAATATATATATGAGACTTGAGCCACGTCAATGAAGTTACATTAAAAATACAGCCGTGTCACTACAGAGAAAAAAAAACGTGTCAATGATAAAGATATCGAAAAAGCAAAAAGCATCACAGGTTCTCTCGATCGGTCGCTCCTTCTCCACTGTGGACGTACGGACCGGGACCGCGGAGGAGAACCGCAACCTCCCAACAGATCGGAATACTTTCCAGTAGAAGAGAGCGCGTCCTGCGCAACAGTCTCACAGCCCACGTTTTTCCCGTCTCGGATGCCGGTGGCAGGCGAGCAAATCGACGGATCGTCGCTGACGGTTAAAGAACAATGTGAAACCTTTTGAAATAGTGTGTATTTGTTTTTAGAAGATCTACATTCCTCCATTGTTTTTTAACCCCAGAAAACACATGCGAGTATTTAGTGCAGAGACTTTGGAGCTTTGAGGGGTGGTTTAGGCTTAGGCTGATTTCTGATGAGCTTTTCAAAAGCGTGTCGTCGTCTCTCCCTCCGGAGTCTGACTTAGGGGTGTACAAAACCACTGCTTTTATCAGCTTCCTTTTGTTCGTTCATCTGTATATAATTTTTTTTGTCTTTTTTTTTTTTGCTAACATTTAAACGTTAATGGTTTTATTGTAAAATCAAGGGCAAATAAATGTCGACTCTCCTCATTCTGTTCTTTTGCAGTTTTTTCTTTGGTTCTTTCATTTTTCTTTCTTTTTTCTTTTTATTTGCATTTACTTTTTATCTTGTTGAGTGCTGGCTTGTTTTGCAGCCTAGAGAGCTTTTAGACTGAAACTAGATCTACACGATTGTCATGTTGTTACTGACGCTTACACAATACACGTGTAACACTCATGTCTTTTAAATCAGTGTTCATATCATTCTACGGGACGTAGCTACGAGTAGCAGATCGATTTGATTGTAATTCATTATATTGAACTTTTACTTCTCACCAGCAGCGTTACAGTAAACATGGTGTACAATAACGTGTCGATGTCTTGCTGAAACACAGAAAGGACTTCGCTTGCAGGTATATTCTGTGACGTTTTCGGTCATATTTCTTTTTCATACATCGGTACTTGTTCAGTATCGGAAGCATGTTCAATACTTTTTTTTTCCCTTAACACCTTATTGTGATTAAATTTTAACAGCAAGACAAACAGCACAAGCTTCTATTTATAACAATCCCACCTTTATTATGTGCACAGGGTCAAACTAGCAGTCTTATTCCTAATCGTAAAAACTAGAGGGGAAAATATGAATGTGCATTGATTAGATATCAGATTAGACATTAGAATCTGCCTGGATTAGATCTCAGACTGGCAGTATAGCGCTGCCTTGATTAGGTAGAGATTGCACCTATTTTTAATCGTAGATCAGTTCTTGGACGTGAAAGCCAAAGGAGTAAAGAAAAAAAACTCCCTGGCATGAGCCAGTAAGTGAACATGGCAGAACATAACGGGATCTACAGCCTTCATTACAACCATATAAAATGCTATATGGAATATTCATATTTCCCTAAAAGTCTTTCTTAAGAACAAAAGGTGATTAAGGCAAACGAGGCTGGATGAAGAGATAAGGTAAGTCGGGAGAATATCAGGAAAAATAACCAGCCAAAAAAAGAAGAAGAAGAAGAAACAACCTTCAACTGGATTATTACTGCAGTGATTAATATGTTTCAGCTGTGATCAAATCTTTAAAGCCCAAGTGATGCAGCTATGCCAGAAAGCGCATCACATGTCAGGGGCCTTGGTTCAGAAAGCAATCCAGAATTTGGAACGATTAAGTACATTGTGAACAGTATTTTAGAGAATGGAGAAGGAGGACAAGGGAGAAAGTGTGATGGGTTTCTTAAGGATGATGGAACTAGAAAGGGGGATTTAAACTAAAAGCCAGATGAGACCAGCAGGTGGTGGTGATGCAACATAGTGGATGCCAGCCGCAAAAAAGACGACATACCACATGCTCATGGAAAAGGGGTTACTGTACAACACGGGGGGTTTAATATTGTCTCGCATCAAGCAAAGAAAACATTAAAATGGCTGGGATTGGGTTAAGAACTGTCTACCTCAAAATTTTAACCTGTATGGAATCACCAATGACCATGATTGTAGATCACTTTAACACTTGGTGAAATTGCATTAAAAAAAAATGGACAGTAGATATCAGAGCTATTGTTCAATAGGGAGCGTGAGAGCATTTATGCACACACACACACACACCCTATGGGATGAGAACTTGCAGGATTGGGATTAGACAGCTGTGTGTCCATACGAAAACCATTTATTAGTGAGATGAATCGGAAAATCATGTATAGTGTCCACTGTACAAGACTCTGGAGACAGTGTTATGATCTGGGGTTGCTTCAGTCGCTCAGGTCTGGACTCAGCAACGTTATGTGGAAATGAAAAAGCCACAAAAGCTGATGAAACAGGTTATCACATGCGTGGCGTTTTTTTCTTTCCCTGATGGCACGACCATATTCCAGGACTTGTGAAAAGAGTGGTTCTGTGAGTCCTGACCTTCCACCCCGCTGGAAGTCTTGAAAAGCTCCTGGAGAACCCTTAAAAAAGTAGGTTGAGTCTCTTATCACCAGTAAAAGATCTTATCATAAAAATAATTACAAGTCTTGCATCCAGTTGTTGAAACAATGCCACAGTGAATGCTTGCCATAATCACAGCTAAAGACAGTCCAAGAAAATATAAGTGTTTTAGTTTTTCGGAGACGGGCAGTGTAGAACGATGGAGATAAATGGAGTAATATAAACAAGGACACTGAGGTAATCTGAAGCTTAAACAAATCATTTCTGTGATCAGATGGTCTGCTGAGGCGACCCCTCGAGGGGGGGGGGGGGTCTCACTCACTTATCATCCACACCACGTTATAAAGGGTATACAGGTATCTCAGGTTACATGGGGCACGAGGCGGGGTACACCCTGAACGGGGTGCCAATGCATCGCAGGGCGCGCACACACACACACACACACACACACACACTGATTCACACCATACAGGTCATTTGGGAATCCCGATTAGCCTAATCTGTTTTCGGACTGTGGGAGGAAACTGGAGTACACAGAGGAAACCCAGCAATCCAGGGAGAACTTCCAAACTGCATGCACACAGACCGGAAACGGGAATCGAACCTGGAATCAAAAACATTCCACAACGTTAAAACAGAAAATTATAATGTTTGGCAAATTGCTATAGTATTAGAAGCACTAACACTTTTGGATATTGTGTTTTAAAAAATACTTCATCACACAACTTATCTAGCGATGTTTGATATATATGAACTGGCTGGATGACACGGGGCCAGTCTTTGCTCCTCATGTGCACTTCCTTCAATACCTTCCACCTCTGGATATCCCAAAATATTCAATCTTCATTGATTTTTTTTTTTACATTTTTAAATAACTTTTTTTTTTTTTTTGCACAAAACTACTATTTGTATGATACCCTCCAGGTCATGTGACCCTGCGACTCCAAATCTGCTTAATCATCTTACATGTTAGTTATTCAAAATAAATTAAAAAAAGAAATAGAAATCCGTGAAGACTAATGTTGGGATATCAAGAGGTGTACCTTTTTTGTGGTGGCCAAGTAGGTTATTTTGGTACGAGTTTGGGGGTCACATGGAAGTTATTGTACCTGGAAGTTATTGTAGAAATTGTGATTTATTAAATAGAAATGTGACCATGTCATCGGTTCACCTGCACTTTTGGTAGGTCCTGACCACTGCACACTGGGAACATACAATACAGCTAGAGCTGCAGTTTTGGAGTTGCTCTTATCCAGTCGTCTAACCTGGACAAGTTGACTTTTGTCAAAGTCACTCAAACTCTTACGCTTGCCCATTTTTTACTGCTTACAACACATCAAGTTCAGGGACAAAAAGAAAAAAAAGAGACCCAAGGAAGGAAAACCGGCGAACTGGCGACGGGGTCATGTGTAGCCAAGGCTCAAATATTCAAATATTCCAAACAGTAACTTGTTAGTTGTATTCATGTTTGTGTTTATAACTAAAAAAGAAGAAAGGAAGAAAGACAGAAAGAAAGAAAAAGACTTTGCTATTTGTTCTTCACGTTTCCTTGCTATTGTAGATCTTCAGTTAATTGTCAAAGATTCAGAGATGGTGATTATGTGCATAAACATTTCCTTGAACAGTGGACTTTCAAGTAACACACACAACTGACACATGACTGTCAATGATGAACGCAACACTACTGTACTTGCAACTGCGTGTCCATATTAATTGTGCTGCTTGTGCCGTTACGATCTAGTTGCTACACAAAATGTCTCCACTAGATGGCAGTGCAGTGAGCGCTTGAATGAAGCTTCATTAAATAAACCTTTTGGTGAAACTATTGGCTTTGGTCGATTGAATGGTCATAATGTTGTGTCTGATCTGTATATATACATAGTCAAACGACAATAAAAAGTTTTAATAATGTATGATAAACTCTAGAATGATTGGCATCCTTTGTTGTATACACTTCTACTGTTCACGTCAGCACTTTCTGTCTCCAAAAAATATTAGAGATTTTTATTAGATAAATATTAGACATTTATATTAGAGAACTATTATAGCTAGATCAAAGAAAAAAAATATGATTAGGTTGATAATGGCCGAACTTTTGTCCAGAAAGCACAGGAGATTCTGCTCAAAGTGAGGAACGGCTCATCTCGGCCAAATAAATAAATAACGCAATTCCTGAGAAATCGAAAGTAGGCGCGGGGCCAAAACAAAATAGCTTGTCTGCCAACATACATGCACAACCGGATAACGTCTCCCATCATTTTTTTCCCCATATCTTTCCATATAAATGCACTATTTTCTTTTAAAGAATACACTTTTAGGGAGTTATTTCACTTGGAACGAGGTAGAGTCAGCGGTGTTGGTGAATGACTTCTTAACTGTCCAATCAGTGCGCGCTTGTGCCAACCGTGTTAGCCAATCAGAGTGCAGGAGGCGGGATAATTTCCCGCTCGATGATGAAGGGAAAGGGAAAGCTATAAAGACCTGCGTTTGCAGCAGAGGGCCATCATTCATCCTACTGTAGTGGTGTCGAACATTTCAGCATGAAAAGTAAGTAAACGCTTTACTCTTTAGAAGATTTCAGGCTGTTTTAAAAAAAAATTTATTGTGAAATTCATACAAATCGTATTTTTAAACAGATGGTTAGTAATAACAGATTTATCTTACGGTGGCCCGGAAGGGCAAATCATCTTTCCCGTATAAGTGTTTTTTCCCCTTGTAACTGTATGATTTTACCCGTGTAAACAGTTTCTCGGCAAACACTCCAATAGCATTAGCACTGCTACAAAGTTATCATTAGTGCCTAAAACAGTGACATCCGATTAATTTTATACATTAAACATTACCTGGTAAGTGTGTCCAGTTGCAAATTTAGTGAGAATTCTAAGGTTATCACGCTATAATTCACTGTATATTCCATCACGTTAAGTCCTGGAGCTGATATCCGGCACGGCTCCGTGTTCAGTTGCGTTTTGACCTCAGTCCCATAATCCTTTGCGCATTAGCTTTAACGTTTAGCTTGCAAAGTACAGGAGAAAAAGTAGTTGCCCACAAACGGGAAAAATCATACACTTACACGGTGGAAAAAACACACACACACACACACATACTGGAAAGATGATTTGCCATTCTGGGCCACTGTAGATTTCTTTAAGGAAGATATAATTAAATACAAAAAAAATCTGAATGTAAAAAATGTTAATAAAAAAAAAAACTGCCATATTCATGATAAATCCAAAATGGGAATTAAACCTCATTGTTCACCATACAGACTGTATTGTAGATGTACTTGATAAAGATCATATAAAGATAAAGATCATACACTGGTCAGCCATAACATTATGACCACCTGCCTAATATTGAGTAGGTCCCCCTTTCCCAACAAAAACAGTGATGACGTGCTGTGTGTTCTGATACCTTTCTATCACAAACAGCATGAACTCAACTCCCCCCCCCCCCCCCCCAATTTGAGCTACGCGTTTCTATTGGATAGGACTTGAGCCTTGGACACCCATGACCCGGTCGCAGTTTTCCTTCATTGGATCACTTTTGGTATGTCCTGACCACAAAATGATCGTGAAGATCCCACAAAAGCTGCAGTGTTGGCGTTGTTCTGATCCAGTCCTCTAGACATCACAATCTGGCCCATGTCAGAGTCACTCAAATCCTTATGCTTGCCCTTTTTTTTCAGCTTCCAACACATCAACAACTTCAGGAAAAAATAATCACTCGCTGCCTAATACATCACACCCACTTCCAGCCACCATCGTAACGAGATATTGAGAATGTAAGTAGTGTGAGAAGGGAAACGAGCCAGACTGTGCTGGGTGGAGGACTGGGTCAGAGCGAGTCCAACACTGCAGCTCGTGTGAGATGTTTCCAGTCTGCAATGATCAGGACTTACTAAAAGTGATGGAAGGAAGGAAAACCGGTGAACTGGTGACGGGGTCATGGGTGGCCTCTGATGCACATGGGGAGTGAAAGCTGGCCTGTGTAGTCCGATCCAATAAAATCGCTAGTGTAGATCAAATCAAGCAAAGTGCTGATGCTCGGTCCAGTAGCAAGGTATCAGGACACATTACTGTTCAGTACTGTTTTGGTGGCAGAAGCGGAATCTACTCAGTATTATCAATCTATATGAAACTATATAAACTGTAAAATGCTTGCTCAAAGGATAGGGAAAGGATACCTTTTTGACATTGACAATACCTACATTATTATATCATACTATAATATGTAACATTTTACTACTTTTTTTCCCCCCAGAGGAGGTCAAAACTGCGATCGGGATCACCGTAGGGGCTGTTGCTGGGACCGGTCAGTACTGAAAGCTATTTATATAAATACATGTTCTCCAGTTTCCTCCAACGGCCGAACTGCCAGAGCTGGATATGCGTATGGTGAATTGTGGTAGTCTAACAGCCCATCCAGGGTTTAGTTTTATACTGTCTTCTCTATTGTGAGGGATTCTCTAAATGTAACCAAATCAGTCAACAACACATTTGAGCCTTTGGAAAGAAATGTCTGTAGGTCCTAAACAGTTAATGCAGCATATTCGTTAAATCTATTGAATTAAAGTTGAAACAGACATTCTACACACCTTTGTTGCTTTCTTTCAAGTCCACAGTGATGGTGGACAGAGGCAAAATAAAAATAAAAAATTGTCCAAATAATTATGGACCTAACTGAATGTGCAAGTTTTATTTTCTAGACAAAAGAATTAAACATGATGGATTTTGTTTTGGGTTTGTGTTTGTCCCTGTAGTGGGTACAGTCCTATTAGCCCCAGCCGCACTTGGGGTGTTGGGCTTCACTGCTGCTGGCATCCAAGCTGGCTCCATAGCTGCGGGTATGATGTCATCAGCTGCTATAGCTAACGGAGGAGGAGTGGCGGCAGGCAGCCTAGTGGCTGTTCTTCAGTCAGTAGGTGAGTTGACTAATTAATTAGTAGTTGTGCAGGTTACAGCAACCCAATCATACGAGAAGTTAATAATTAAAAATAAATCACCTAAAAACCCAACCACCAACACAAACAAACAGCTAAGATCGTAGTTGAAGCAAAAATAAACCAGTTGATGAATCCAAGCACGAAACCAGATACGAGATACCAACCATTAAACAGCAGTGTTGACTAATCAGTTCAAGTTTATTGATCATGCATCGATCAACCAGCCAACATTCCATCAGCATGGTCTTCAACCAGTCAGCCAAACAATCCAACATTAATTATACATGCTATAATGGCCAGAAGAACAGCCAGTATAAAATTGTGTCTAAATTATCAAAAAAATGTATCACCCAACAATAAACCATCAATCACTTAATAAAGGGTTCAGTCAAACATTCCAGGCAACCATGCAACAAAACAGCCAGGCAGATTAACTGGTCGGTCCAATCAACCAACCAGATAGAACTAGTCAGGACAAGGAATTGACCATTTGACCAATCAGCCTGAAATTAGAAATTTAGATGTTTTATATATCCTATTTGATTTGTTTATCCAAGTGTCCATGAAACAAGTGCTAAATATGTGCATAAACACCAGCATGCAAAAAAAAATTGTGTACACAGAAGTATGCAATGACTGTTTTTATAAATCCTCACATTTTCTACATTTTTGTTGTACATGTTTGCATAGAGAAGCACTTCAAAAAAAGCCATATATGCTTCAGTTTGGGTTCAAAAAGCTGAATAATGAGCTCATTGCAGTACATGTTATAAAGTTGTAGAATATGAGCTTCACTGAGCTTCTCTATATTAATGATGTAGGGAGATTTGCACAAAGTAGACCAAAACAAAAGTTTTTCTATAATGAATTGACTATTTGTGATTTCTGATTTCTGAACTCCATCCCCCTCAAGGAGCTGCTGGTGTCTCAGCTGCCACAACAGCAGGCGTGGCGTCTACAGGCGGGGTGATAGGCGGAATGCTGGGGTGGTTTTCTGGCCGTGGAAGAGGGAAGCAACCGCCTAAGCCCACTCAACCGACTGATCCACCCGAGAGCCGTAAACCGTCAGACGATGAAGCTGGAAAATCATCAGAAGATGATGATGATGATGATGATGATGACGGTGGCCCTCCTCCAATGGCCCTTCTTTTCAAATTTTCTTTGTGGAAGTGTACCCAAATTAAAACACAACCTGAGTACTTAACATTTGTGCTTTTTGAATGAGTCCAGGTTCCTCAATAAGCAAGTGAGAGGTGTGTGTGTGTGTGTGTGTGTGTGTGTGTGTGTGTGTGTGTGTGTGTGTGTGTGTGTGTGTGTGTGTGTGTGCTATTATATTTAAATGATCTCATAAGAATGTATAATAAAAAACTTTATCAGAAAAAGCTCATCTCTGCTCGTTTCACCAAAGCCGCTCATAACATGATCAAGTGCCACCACTGACCTAGCAAGAGTGTCTCCTGCCACGTGTTTATCTCTGTCTAAGCAGAGAGTGTCTCAGGTGGTGTCGTGTCTTTAATGACATATTGGGTGTCTGCAACATGTCTGTCGCAAAGGGTGTAACTAGTAAAACCAAGTGTCTCTAATCACCTGGCGTCTTTAATGACAAGTTAATCTTTAATAATGTAGTGGGTGTCCCCAAGCGTATTAATGCCTATTAAATGCTTATCAATTTGTTTTGATGCACACATCAAGTGACATTCGGTACACAATAATACAAGCCTTGGTGTGTTAATACAGGAACGCATTCATGCCCTGTGATTAATAAGTGGTTCAGGCTTTTCATTCAGGTCCATTTAGTTTCAAAAACATCTGGGGCAGTGAGGGTGACGGGCAATGTAATCTTTTTGGATATTTCTTCTTTCTTTTGTTTTTTTTTTTTTTTTCATTTTGATTAAATTATTTTTTTTTATAAGTTTGTTGCTCTCTAAAATACTGTATTACTCTAAAATCATTGTTGTTTAGTTTATAATAAATGTATAATTTACTATTACTAAATGTTTATAATTTCTCTCGCTCATCCGAGAGAAACCAGTGTACAGTTTTGTGTTGTGGGAGGCTTAGAAAAAAACATTCAACTCAGCTCGCTCAGGATTTTGAACCAGGAGCCCTGGAGCTTTATCTTCAAGACTGCCTTTGTTTTCTTACTGACAACCTGAAACATAAGCAAACAGTAATTATAGGAGCTGCTCTTGGAGCAGGTAAGTTAACTCTAATTTCTGACTAGACTGAACTTAGGATTGTTAAAGCTGTCCGATGTTACATATGCTTTGATATATATTTGTCATATTTTATGATAAGCATAAATACACATAGTATTTAGTGTTTGTTGAAATAGCTAAAAGGTTAAAGCTAAAAATAATCTGCTGATCTTTAATGTAATGAGTGATATTATTATTATTATTATTATTATTATTTCAGGTTGAAGTCCACGTACATGTCTGTGTGTCTCTCTGTCTAACTTATTAATACACAGAAATCACATTCTGTAAGGTCGAGTATCTGACGCCTTGTTTACACTAAGTTGTACTTCTTTGGTGCTCAGACAAATACACTCGCTGTTCGGTAATCGGAGAGAGAATCACAGATGAGAAATGGAAAAAGTCGATCAGATAAAGATGAAGTTTTGTCTTAATTGTTTTGAATGAGAAAAAGCAGCCTCATTTATTGTTTATTTAAATATTACATAATCCTAATATTATGCACTTTCATGTTTGAGTATTCATTAATTTTTTGACAATATTTCTCATGCTTATTTAAAGTATTTGAAAAGTAAACGTCTCCTGCTCGCTGTCCTCTATATGATTATCATTCAGTTTAAATACAGTTCTTTATAACCTGTATCCTAAATATTCAATTTAGGCCATAAACATTAGCATAAAAACCTATTGTGGTGTAACTGTGGTGTGTCAATATATGAATGAAAAATAAATGTAATAATTTCTGTTCGTCTGCGCTGCTTTTACTTTACTACTACTACTGTTGGTTAAGAACATTAGGGCAAGAACATTAAGCCAATCATCACCTCCATAAACGTAAACAAACCAATCCACAAAGATTTCGAACCGGGAGCCATGGAGCGACCTTTGAGACTGCCTCTGTTTTCTTACTGACACATGAGACTGGTTTTTTTTTTTTTTTTTTTTGCCCTCAGCGTTGTGTTTCATTTCTGAATAAATGCTCCACCTTTCAGGCAGTTCTTTATATAGACTCACCTGTGCTTGTGTTCTCACGGTGACATCAGGATGAATTGCAGTAAGTAGTTTAATGTTTAATCAGGCTTGATAAGGGTGTGTTAATTTTGTAGCACAAATTTAGTTTCTAATGTTTTTGTTTTTTTTCAATAGCAGTTGGAGTCGGTGTTGGAGCTCTCCTTGGAGCAGATAGGATTCAGAATGTACTGAATTCTAATTAAAAACTTTATCATTTAGGAACAGTAAAGCTGTTTCCTGTTTGATATGTTCCGGTATTAATTCATGTTTTATAGATGTTATGATGATATCTTTTAATTTGACTAAAGATTATGTTATGGTATTGTTATTGTTCTGAATGAGAAGTTTTACTTTAGTATTGCTAGAGTAAATTTTATATATATATATATTTTTTGCAGCGCACAGCGCATGCTTAAATGCTGGAGTAATCAGCTGGGGATTCGAGACAGGTGCGCAGACAAGGCGGAAACGGGGGCATGGGAAGGACACAGACAGGCTAGGGTAAACATGGGCACATGGGGAAAAAGTGACAGTGAGGGAAAAATGGGGCAGACAGAGCGTAGATCATGACAGTGCCCCCTCTCGCCCCCCCTTAAGAACACCTCCGGTAGGGTGGGGAGTGTCTGGGAATAATTTATGAAAGTCAGCGATTAACTTGGGGTCTAGGATAAACTTGAAAGAGATCCAGCTTCTCTCCTCAGGTCCATAGCCCTCCCAGTCCACCAGGTAATAAATGCCTCTACCTCGGCAGCAAGCTTTCAGGAGTCGGCAGACGGTGTAGGCTTCACCACTAGCAATGATGCGGGGAGGAGGTAGAGGGTGGGGGGACTTAATGAGCATGATATGAGAAGTCGTAACTGGGACCCTGTGGAGCGTTGGATTGATCAGTCGCATAGTTGAGGGGAGCAAGAGCTTGGAGTTGAGCCTCTTGGGTTGTGACATCTGCAAGCGACTGTTTAGTGCAGAGCAGCTCCTGTTGATGTCAAAATCCACTGAATCCATATCACGCGAACACATCCGAAACGAGAGGCAGAAGCAAAAAAATGAGAAAACAAAGCGAAGTTGGCAACATGAGTATAAGCAAAGAAAACGCGAGAACATCGAGGTATTAAACGCACAATAATTCACAGCGCGTGCTTAAATGCTGTAGTAATCAGCTGGGGATTCGAGACAAGTGCGCAGACGGGGCGGAAACGGGGGCGTAGGAAGAACACAGACAGGTTAGGGTAAACATGAGCACATGGGTGTAGTGGCAGGATGCATAGCCTCATTTGTTGTGTAATCAAACACAATCATAACACAATTCTGATATTCCGCACTTTCTTCTTGTTAGTTAGCTTACCCAGTAAGCAAGTGAGATAAGGGCTTGTGTATGTTTAGAATTTAAGTTATAAATGTACAGTACCTTGCAAAAGTATTCATACCCCTTGAACTTTTCAACCAAAAACGTAAATGTATTATTGGGAGATATTATGTTATAGACCAAAACATAATGGCACATAATTTTCCTTCTGTCAAAAAAAGGGAGGAAAATAATCAATGGTTTTCAAAATGGTTTACAAATAACACACTGAAACGTGTGGTGGGCATTTGTATTCAGCCCCAGTCAATACTTGAGTCAATACTTCGCTGCAATTAGAGCTGCAAGTATTTTGGGGTACATCCCTATCCGCTTTAATTCACATGTAGAGAATAAAATTTTTGCCCATTCTTCTTTGCAAAACAGCTCAAACTATTTAAAAAGCATTTAACTAATAAAGAGCATGTGTAAAAAGTACTTCTGGCAAACACCTAATGACTGGCAAAGTTTAATTAAATTTTATCCAGGCAGTTTTGTGTAATGGTGTGTGTATGAAATGTAAAGATATCACTGAAGGAGTTGTATTTATATAGAAGTTATGATGCTATGTTTTAATTTGACTAAATGCTCTGTCTAATTGTTTTGAATGAGAAGAAAACACAGGGAAAAATATAAGGTTGATGATAAAAGTGTGATGATTTTTACTTT
>JAAGKR010007013.1:0-39399 GCA_011419295.1 Clarias macrocephalus | reverse complement strand
AAATGTATGTATATTAATTATATCTATTTATGTGTGTGTGATGTTTGATGTCTCTTAGGTGAATTGCTCTAGCTAGTTCCCCTGTCATATGGGTTTCCCTTTAAGGACAGTGAACGGAGCTAAGCGGCTCTTTTCCAGCTGGGGGGAGGAGCTAATATCCAGCTAATGTGAGATCCACTGCATTATATAGATGATTTTCAAAAATGATTACAGAGCCTGAGATGCTTTTGAACCTGACAAACGGCCCCTTTAATGCTTGATGTCATGTATTCATTACCTGTTACCATGGAAACAGTCTCCTGGGTTTTGGCATCAGAGGAATTTCTTTTAGTTCAGCATGGTCAATCTTCTCACATTTACAAGATTTAAACACACACCTTTTAATAAAATTATAGGATTAAAAACAAATTATGTTTAGGCCACACCCCCTGCTGGACAACATGAAAGAAATGTAAAGAAACATGAAGAACCCTGACCTAGTTCAAGGTTCTAGATCAGGGTGTGGTGGTACGCTGTGTGCTGGGGTAACAGATGGTAACACATTACACACCTTTCTAACACACACACACACACACACACACACACACAGAGTCGCTTTCCCACTGAGTGTGTTACAGTTCATTTCCACCTCTCTCTCTCTCTCTCTCTCTCTCTCTCTCTCACTCTCTCAGTTCATGAGTATGTGAATGTGTGTGTGCCATCTGTTCATCATGACGCCCCGCCCGCCTTAATGACTTTCAAAGTTTCGCGGTCAAAACTAATTAAAGCAAAATAATGAAATCCCATTGTGTCTCTTGCTCTCATTCTCTCTCTCTGTATATATCTATCTTTCTGTGCATGTACTGTATATATATATATATGTGTGTGTGTGTGTGTGTGTGTGTGTGTGTGTGTGTGTGTGTGTGGCATAAAGATAGTATAGTCCTGTTTTCTCTCCTCCCTGTAGAAATTTCTGATTCTTCTCATCTCTCTGGTTCTCTCTCTTTCTCTCTCTCTCTCTCTCTCTTTGTTTGCAGTGAGTCAGGAGTGGATGTTGAGTCGAGCACTTCAGGATCTACATCTGGTAATAAACACATTTTTCAGCAAAAAAGTTAAAGTAAATCCATCATAACCATCATAAAATCATATAAACATTTCTAAACCTTGAAATGTGAGCTTTATTAACTTATTAACAAACTCTTATATTTTCAAATTAGCTTGAATTATATTTGTTCCAATTTTACATGGATGATTTAGGAGGATGTTTTTTTTTTTTTAATTATATGGTGCGTTAAAAACTTTAATATGAAACATGTTAATATTCTGATACTAACTGGTGATGTTACCAAGGTCATGACCTTTACTGTGAAACTATGTGCTCTAGGACATATTTCACTTTAAACAATAATTTATCTGTAGACTATATGTACGATTAAAGTCCTGCATCTATGCAGGTTATAAAGTGTGTGTATTGTGTTGTATATGATGTTATACTCAGGCGGTGTTGGGGAGTCTGCGCAGCGGGAAATCGGCACTTGTGCATCGCTACATGACCGGCCGCTACCTCGCCCTCGAGACTCCTGAGGGTAAATGACACATTTTATTTTTATTTAATTCTGACTGTATATTATTATTATTATTATTATTATTATTATTATTGTGCAGTGTTTCTTTCTGAGCTGGTGTTGTTGTGTTTAGTGTGTAGATTTGAGAAGGAAGTACTGATTGATGGACAGAACCATAATTTACTGATCCGAGACGAGCCGGGACTCCCAGACACACAGGTCTGTCATCTCTTCCCGTTCTATAATCACTAACTCTCTCACACTGCATCTTAATGGATTTCTGTTGATCTGCTGCTGGGAAACAATTTATATTTGTGTTAATCGGGCTTCTGTAGGCATTAATTAATCTGCACTGTTTAAATAAAAGTACAAATAGAAACATTTCCTTACTGCCAGCTATATCTGTGAAAGAGAGTGTTCCTCTCAGTTGGAGCAGTTTCACTTGAGCGGTGAGGATCTCCACATTAGTACTGCAGTGTGTGCACTTCTGTGTGACTTTGCTGAGCGTCTCTCTCTCTCTCTCTCTGCTCATGTTCAGTTGTGCAGTTGGCTGGATGGAGTGATTCTGGTGTTCAGTCTGGAGAACGAGAGCAGCTTTCTGGAGGTTTATAACATTTACAGAGAGCTGTGTATGAACCGCAATGTTGCTGAAATCCCCTTCATCGTAGTTGGCACTCAGGGTGCGCAAGAATAACACACACACACACATGCGCACACACACACACACACACACACACACACACACACACACACACACACACACACACACAATCTACATTAATAATTAGATCTTTTGTTTCTCAACTGGAACATTACAGTATGGTGTAAGTAAGTAAGGTCCAAATAAAGGTAAAACTGCCCACCCATAAAAACCCCATTCATGAATAACCCACCTATAAAAATCATCCCTGCCCATAAAAATCCACATATAAAAAGCACCACTCATAAAAAAAAACCACCTATGAAACCGTCCCACATATAAACAGCACCACCTATAAAACAGACCCACCCATAAACAGCCCCACATAAAGTATAAACAGACCCATCTACAAAAGTGACCCACTCATAAACAGCCCCACATATAAACACCCCACTCATAAACAGCCCCACATAAAAACAGTGCAAAATATAAACAGCATCACCCATAAAACATATACAGTGGAACCTTGGATTACGAGCATAATTTGTTCCGGAAGTGGGCTCGTATTACAAAACACTCGTAAACCAAATCATTATTTCTTATAAAAAATAATGAAAACTCAAATTATTTGTTCCACAGCCCCAAAAAATAAATACATAAAAATAATTAATACAATCTATAAAATGAAAATAAAACAAATTAATCTGCACTTTACCTTAAAAAAAAAGTACAAATAAATCCTGACAGTGTTTCCATTGGTGCGCGCAACCGCCGTGTTTGTGTGTGTGTGTGTGTGTGTGTGTGGAATTAGCCCCTTCACTCGCCTCGTTTTACACAGTAACACTCCTCCTCCCTCTCCCCACCTCGCCTTTTAAGATTCACAACAAACACACACACAATGGAAACACCGTTTCCATTGTGAATTGCGAGCACACACTCATAAGAGACGAGCAGAGTTTCTGTGTGTTTGCGAAGCCGTGGGGGGAGGGGGCGAAGGTGAGAGAGTGACGCTCGGTGTCAAAATAAGAGTCGCATGCGTGATAAATGATACTCGGCGCTCGTAAACTAATGCTTGCTTGGTTTCCGAATAAAAAATTATTTAAAATCTTTGCTCGGTTTGCGGAACACTCGTAAACCACGTTACTCGCAATCCGAGGTTCCACTGTATGTATCTATAAAACAGCCCCATAAATAAACATTCACACATATAAACAGCCCCACCCATAAACGGACCCACCAATAACACAGCCCACCTATAAAACAGCCCCCCATATATACAGCACTACCCATACAAGAGCACCAACCATAAACAGCCCCACCCATAAACAGTTCCACTCGTTAATACCCCTCTCTACATATAAACAGCTTCACCTATAAAACCGTCCCACCCGTAAACAGCCCCACATATAAATATCCCACCCATAAACATCACCGATAAACAGCCCCACATATAACAGTCCCACCCATAAACATCACAGATAAACAGCCCCACATATAAATAGCCCACCCATAAACAGCCCCACATATAACAGTCCCACCCATAAAACAGCCCCACCCATAAACACCCCTCATAAAAACAGAGTAAAATAAAAACAGCATTACCCATAAACAGCTGTACTTTTAAAACAGCCCCACCCATAAACAGCCCCATCTATAAAACAGCAACACCAATAAAAGAGCCTCACCTATAAAAAGCCCCACCCATAAACAACCACACCCATAAAATGGCACCAATAGATAAACAGCCCCACCCATAAAACAGCACCACCCACAAAAGTGACCCACCCATAAACAGCCCCACATATAACAGCCCCACCCATAAACCTTCCTCCTCAGCTGACTGTGCTTTTAACTTCAGATAAGATAACAAGCGCGAATCCCCGCGTGATAGATGACGCCCGGGCGAGACAGCTGTGTTCAGATGTACATCGATGTGTCTATTACGAAACCTGCGCTACCTATGGCCTGAACGTCAACCGTGTCTTTACTGATGGTGAGACACACATGTGCACAGACACGCACGCACACGCAGCCACTATGCTCTGTATTACAGTAGACATCATACATTAGAGTGTATAAAAGTTGTGATGTCTCACAGCTGCACAGAAGATTGTTTCGATGAAGAGACAGCTGGCTCTCTACACTTCCTGTAAGTCTTTACCCAATTCTCCCAGTCACTCGGGCGGATCCACACCCCTGTGTGCAGCTTTTACACCACAGGTAACACACACACACACACACACACACACACACACACACACACACACACATACACACACACACACACACACACACACACAACTTGTATGTAAGCTCAGAATCATCACTGGAAGGAAGAAGAAAAAATTACAGCCTTTTCCCTATCGGTTAATTTGTGTGTGTGCGCGTGTGTGTGTTGTTTTTAGGCCAGTAATGGAGGTCAGAGCAGTGATTATTCCTCCTCTCTACCCTCCACTCCAGTCATCACTCACAAGCACATCAGCTTGGCGTCTGGAGGAGAAAAGCTCAGCCGAACGTCCCAGTTCACGGTCAGTCACCCCTAATTCCTAATCCCTATACCCAATCCGTAATCTTCAATTCCTAATCGCTTAATCCCTAAACTATCCCTATACCTCATAAAACCCTAATCCTAAAATCCCTAAACCCTTAGTTCTATTCCTTAAACCTCAATTCCAAGATAATACTCTTTAATACATTAACACTACTCCTTTACTCAATTCCTCAGCCCTAATATCTAACCCATAAATATCCGTAAATTACAATGCCTAAACTTCCAATCCCTTAATATCAATCCATAAACCCTAATCTCTTTTCTCTAAACTTTAATTCCTGAACCCAAATTTCTAATCCGTAAACTCTGAGGTTTAGTCCCTAAACCCCAATCCTTAAACCTCAAGCCCTAAACACTTGTCTCTATTCCTTAAACAATCCCTAAATGAAACTTTCTAATTCATAAATCCCAATTCCTAAAACCTAATTTATAACCCTGTAAACCTGGTTCTGAAAGCTCAATCTTTTATCCCTAATCTATAATCCATAAATATCAATGCCTTAACCTAAAACCCAATCCCTAAACCCTACTCTCTTTTCTGCCTAAACCTTAATCCCTAAACCAAAATTTTGGATCCACAACCTCTAGTCATTAATCCCTACAACCCCAGTTCCTAAAGATAAATCCCCCAAAATCCTTTATCCCTAAATCCCTAAACCATACGCCTAAAACCCTAAACCCTAACCATAATTCCTAAACCCCACTCCATCACCATTGTAAGATTTCTGTACACTTTATTTTACATGCTGTTGTTAATGTTGTTGTTTGTTGTGTAGTTACGCAGAGGAAGTGATTCAGATCGGAGAAGTGCAGATAGTAAAGCAGAGTTTGGAATCGGTCGCACAATACCTATTAAACAGGTGTGCATTGCATGTTTTTGTGTGTGTGTCTGTGTGTGTGTTTTCTTAAAGTTAGTATATACATGTAGAAAATTTTTATCGTGTATTAATCAAAGCTAAAGGCAGGCACTCAATCTGATGCAAGCTGTGTGTGTGTGTGCACTACAGAGTGTGTTGCTGAAGCGAAGTGGAAGTTCTCTTAAACAGGAGTGGAAGAAAAAGTATGTGACGTTATCAGCTAATGGCACGCTGAGTTACCACGCTAACGTCAGTGTGAGTGTCGCAGCCTTGGCAGACACAGAATGGTCCAGAGAAACATAGAGTCAGACA
The DNA here is from genome assembly GCA_011419295.1 of Clarias macrocephalus. NCBI lineage: Eukaryota > Metazoa > Chordata > Actinopteri > Siluriformes > Clariidae > Clarias > Clarias macrocephalus. Next base: position 33,495 of record JAAGKR010007013.1, on the reverse strand, counting down.
AATAATATTTAATAAGAGTATTCATTACTGTGAATACTATGAGCCATGTATGTATGTGTGTGTGGTGTGCGTGTTGCAGGACTACATGCAGAATGTTAACGGTAAAGAAATCGATCTGCTGCGGGTGACAGTTAAAGTTCCAGGGAAACGCCCCCCACGGGCTGTACCATCCTCTGCACCTCCGCCTGGACTGAATGGAACATTTCAGGGTGAGCTAACAGCGGACGACACATGTTCAGGTGAGTGCCCCCCTACAGCTCAGGTTACTCGTGTTTGTGTTCTATTACTCAGAGTTAAATTCATATTAGAATCTGGTGAAAATGTACATTGGTTCTGTTTGTGTGTGTGTATGTGTGTGATCCAGCCTCGATGTTGGCAAGTGCTCATTTATCTGTAGATGATGGAGCAGGAGTGTATGGACAGAGGACACCATTTACTCTCTCCTCTGTGCACAACATTGGTGTGTAACACTCATCACACACTCGTGAAGTAAGCAGTAACACACAGCAGGACATGCTGCTCCAGGAAATTAATTAACTAGTGGCTGGAGTGATGAAGCCGAGTCACTGTTATCAAACTGAAGCCGTCTGTTTCCCTCCAACAGCACGGCTCCAAGTGTTACACCACAGCTATAATAAACTGTGTTCATCAGTGTAATAAAAATGAATTCAGTAAAATGAGTCACATGTGTTATATTGTTATGTTACGTGCACATCAGATATCGAGGGTGTGTTGAGCCCGACATTAATGAAAGACCCGAGCACGTCTCCTACAGCAGACAGGAAGAAGCAGCGCAGAAAGAAGAACGTGACTCAGAGATCAGAGAGCACACTGGGACACGCTGAAGGTCAGAAACGCTCCTCACGTTAATATTAATACGGTCCCTGTGGTGTTACCTGCTGCGCTGCTGACGCACCTTCGACCTTCGACCCCATCTGTGCTGCATTGTTCCCGTTTATCATTTAGATTCTGACTGTAATCCCAGACATGTACCTGTGCAGTACATACTGAGGTGAAATAATGTCTTCTGTTTCCTCCTGATTTCTCTCGCTTTTTTGCCCTCCAGCCAAACGCAAAATGTGGAAATTAAAAAGCTTTGGCAGCCTGAAAAACATAAACAGGACAGGTAATAAAATGAGAGAATGATTTATCTTTTGCAGCTTTCATCTTCACTAATCCCACCAGTGTTTCATTTGTATTCCACTTTCAGCGCCCTGCCTCATTACCCAGCACACTTGACTCATCACTAATTACTTATCAGTAATCCTTAATTAATAATTACTCATCACTAATAAATAATCAATAATTACTTATCACCTATCATCAATCACTCATAATTAATCATGCATCACTTATTACTAACCACCCATAACTACACACCCACTAAACATTCATTGCTAATCACTGATCACTAATCAGTCATCACTCATTACTAATCACTCTTCATCCAACACTAATCAAGCATTATGAATCACAAATCACTAATCACTCATCACTCTTCATCCAACACTAAGTACTAATCACTAAGCACTCATTATTAATCACTCATCATCCAACACCCATTACTAATCACTCATCATTCAATGGTAATCATTAATCACTAATCAGGCAACACTCCTCAATTAGTAACTTATCAACCAACACTCATTACTAATCACTCATCACTAATCACTTATCATTCAATGTTAACCAATAGTCAGTCATCACTGGTCATTCGTTAATAATCGCTAATCACTAATCATTAACCCACTTCTACTCTTTATTTATTCTATATCATAGATGATTTTGATTTACAGTCATTCACATGTTTGTTTTATATAATTGTTCTATTTTTATTTAATATGTTTTATTGTGAGTGTAGTGGTGTATTACACCTCCAATCAGCTATGACTCATTACATGTCCCTGAGTGCTGTCACTTGTATGTGTTTGTGTCTGGCAGGGTGTCTTTGTGCTGAGACAGGATGCGAGCACAGATACTTCCTTATCCAACATAAACATTAGAATATTAGAATAGAATGTTAGACTCAGGAATAAACAGCAGTCTAGACTGAGCTGTAAACAGAAATAAATGGGTATGTAACCTGAGAACTCAAACAGGTGCAAGACCAAGACCCTTAGAAGCAGGAGATTAAAACCTGAATATAATCAGGATTAAACATTAACGCCAAAAAAGAAATGAATAGAATTGCTTAGAGAGAATTCTGACACTTTCTGACACTAGATATATTTTTTCACAATTAATGAAACACTGAAAATGTTTCAGCAGGTAATGCTTAAAATAATTAAAATAATCTGTTCTAAAAGTCTAGAAATTAGCTTAAAAATCATACTATATAACAGTTTCATATGAATAAATAAATATTAAATTTTCCTCTGTGTGTGTTTGGTTGTATGTGTGTGTAGATGATGAGAACTGTGAGTTCCTGATTGTCTCCAGTTCGGGGCAGACATGGCACTTTGAGGCTCAGAGTGCAGAGGAACGAGACTCGTGGGTTCAGAACATCGAGAGTCAGATCCTTGCCAGTTTACAGAGCTGTGAGAGCAGCAGGCACAAGGTGGTCTTGGACCTCTAATCACCTCTCTGAGTAGTCCTACAGGGTGCGAGTGTGTGTTTGTGACCTGTGTAATGTGTGTGTCTGTGTGTCTTATAGGCAAGGAGGAACAGTCTGAGTGAGGCTGTGGCGATTCAGGCCGTACGGAACGCTAAAGGAAATGCGTTCTGTGTGGACTGCGACGCGCCCAGTGAGTGCTCATGTTCTGTATTAAACCTGAACGCACAACAGAAGCTTTGTCCAAACAATGATCCAGTTTAACGTAACACTTTGCACTGAATTTCTAATTCTTCAGTTTTATGTGATGTAACACCTCACTTTGTCTCTCTTTATTCCTGTTTGTCAGTGAACTGATTAAATAAATGCACTGGTTTTATTTACAATAAATAATAGAATATAATATTTAGCATAACATTAGCTAGCATATCTGAACTTAGCTTCTGGTTTCCAGTAATTACACATATATTTAACTTATAAACAAAATTTGCAATGATAGAAACTCACAGTTAGTTTGTAACTGGACCCTTATCCTTAATGTGAACTGGACCCTTAAAAAATGGCCCCCAAGTGGTGCAACATAAAAGTGTTCATTCGATTGTCTTGAGTTTGTGTGTTTGAATCCCGAAAATGTGACAGGTACTGTATCTGTGATCAGAAGGTAGAAGAGAAACTATGTGGGAGAGAGGGGCATTCTCTCTCTCTCGCTCTCTCTCTCTCTTTCTCTGTTCCTTCCCTGTCACTAACAGTGACATAAAATATGCCATTTGGCAAAATTAAGAAAGTAAAATAAAAATAAAAATCCCTTTGAAACGCAAAGCATCTCTTTACACAGATCCCACGTGGGCCAGCCTGAACCTTGGTGCGCTGATCTGTATTGAGTGTTCGGGGATCCACAGGAACCTGGGCACTCACCTGTCCCGTGTCCGCTCTCTCGATCTGGATGACTGGCCGTACGAGCTCACGCTGGTTCTCATCGCCATAGGAAACCACATGACCAACAGCATCTGGGAGAAACGAACGAGGGGACGCCAGAAACCCCGACCTGATGCCACGCGGTGAGTGAAGCGAATGTGAAACGACTTAAAAAAACATTAACACAATAAAAAAATGTGAGATAAACGCCTTAGACACCACACTTTTGGTTTATTCATAAATAATTAGCTTTTTTTGGACATACATACAGCGGGGTGTTTCACCTCAATGTCTTCACATCAATATTTCAATATGTAGTTATACAGTAATTAATAAAAATAAGAGAAGATTAAGTGGTGTGTGTGTGTGTGTGTGTGTGTGTGTGTGTGTGTGTGTGCACGCAGAGAGGAGCGTGAGGCATGGATTCGAGGGAAATATGAGCAGAAGTTGTTCTTAGCTCCACTCTCCTCTCTGACTGATGGATCGGATGCTCCTCTCTCGACCCGCCTCCACGCCGCTGTGATTGACAGGGATCTTCCCAGACTCCTCCTCTTGTTAGCTTACAGTACGAAGGAGGAGATCAATGCTCCACCTCCTTACATGATTCGCTACGGCAACGGAGTAGTGCACCAATCACAGCCAGCCCTGCATGCGGCGTGTCAGCTGGGAGATGTGGTTATGACGCAGCTGCTGATCTGGGTGAGGAAACTCTACTTTACAAGTGTAGAAAACTGGTGATAAAACTACTTTAAGTATAATCCTACAGGTTTACATTTTTTAAATAAAACAAATGTATAGATAACTAGAAACAAATGAAAAACAGGCCCCTCATTCAAACAGCGGCTCATTCCACACCCATATGGTTTCTGTGATATGAGCATCTACACACACTGTGTGTACTGAGCAACTCCCCTGGGGCGTCTGTGAGCTCACGCAAGCGGAAGGAGCAGATAGCGCTGTCCTCCGAGTGTGTTACGACGCCCCCCAACGGCGAGTGAGCCAGCAGTTTGAAAAGATTCGATAACATGGTTCGGAGGGAACACGTGATAGTCTTCGGCCCTCCTGACTGAGTGGTAGTAGTAGCCTTAATGTGGGAGCCCCCTAGTGACGGGGAGGAATTCGATATGACTAAATTAGGGAGAAAATTTGGAAAAAATCCAAAAAATATATAAATAAAAAAAAAAAATTAATAAATAAAATGCTGCTTCCTCTTATTTTAGTGGATATCTCGGAAACCATAAGTGCTGGAGCTGAGCTTTTTGCATTATCCCGGAGAAGAGACCTTAAGCTAGGGCTGTGTTCCCAAAAGTATGACCACAGAAACAGTTTAAAACCAATTATAAGGCAGATTTTGGACAAAAACAACCAGAGTGAGAGCTCTATTCATTTCAATGGGAAAAGTAGGTTTGTATTAGTTTTGAGACTTAACCTTTTCTTTTTGTGAGAATCAGGAGACACATATCAATGTTTTATTGTAATGAGCTGTATGTTTTTATAGGGGTGCTAGATGGCAGTTTAGAAACAAGGAATTTTTTTGCTGATTCATTCCCTCTCCACTCTTGATAAAGCTATTTGATGTAATGTTTTTCGTTTGGAGATCGACCCAAACATGAGTTCCCTTAATATTGACTACTAATAAGAGGAAGATAAAGAATTACTATGTTCAGTATTAATAATAGAGGCGCTTTTACAGTATGCGCAAAAGAATAAAGTGATGAAATGAGAAGACAAACAGTATTACCTTGTTGTCATCTGTGAGTTTATTTCTCCTGAAAGAAATTAACACACGTGTTGATTTACCACAGTATGTACCGTCTCGGTGTAAATAAATGTTCATATCATTCATGCACATTCTCAAACATATCCTGGAACAAAGGTTGCTGTAGACTCCTGCAAAAGGAGGTGATTTTATCCCGTAATATTGACATAGTACACTACCAGAACGGCAAAATTTAGTAACAATAGACAGCATAACTGTGTTACTTGATGTTGTCTTATTAAATCTCTCTCAGAATGGTTCTGCCACCTTTTTCAAACTGCCCATTCATGACCACTTCCCTATGAGCATAAATAATACTCAAATATGAATACTTTTTTCTCCATTGAATACATGAATACTTTTTCCAACAACTGCACAACACAACTTTCTTTTTACTACCGGTAACACGTACGGCAGGAGTTATGCCCCTTTGGCAAAGGTAAATGCATGTTTGAGATAGGCGAGTTTCGATACTCTATATTTTGGCACATACCAAAGTTCCCTGGCTAATTATGGTTTTCTTGACAATCCTGTCAGTAGGTGATAAGCCCATTATATTTTGTTGTGTCATGTGAGTGTGGAATGATGATGAACAGTAGCAACTATACACACTTTTAGTGCCTGTGTCATGACTACATCATGGTGTTCACAGCAAATCACCTCGAGCTGCATCACCTAATAATTCTTTTTTGAGTTTTTGATTGCATATGAGCTGTGAATGCAATTAAAACAAACAAACAAAAAAATAAAACGAAATAAAATGAAATAAAACTAAATGATCTAATTGAGGGTGGCACAGTGGCTTAGTGGTTAGCACTGTTGCCTTGCACCTCCAGGGTCTGGGTTCGATTCCCACCTCAGGTCTCTGTGTGTGGAATTTGTATGTTCACACTGTGCTTGATGGGTTTCCTACCATAATCATGCACAGACATGCAGATTAGGCTAATTGGCATTCCCAAATTGCCAGTAGTGTGTGTGTGTGTGTGTGTACCCTGCAATAGATAGAGTGTAACCGGCCTCATGCTCTAAGTCTCCTGGGATAGACTCTGGGCCCCCTGCAACACTGTATACAGGATAAAGCAGTAAAGTCGATGAAGGAGCAAGTGAGTGATCCGACTGAAGCAATCATCAGAAATGCTGCTGTTTATAGCTCACACTTCATTTCAAGTAAGGTTTTATCAGAAATTAGGGAACTAGCAGGAATAACATTAGGTGCTTTTTCTTGTTACTTTCTTGTTACTCTCTAAGCACTTGTTGACCTGCTACTAAACTTTTTGTGCAGTAATTATAGAGTGTATTAGCATTGCCAACTTTACTGCATGAGTTTCACCGACAAAAAGCATCACTGTGTTTAACTGAAAAGAGGTCTATATACAGGTCTATATACAGCTTCTAAAAGTAATGCATTAAACTAAATTAATTACACATTGATTAGTGTTATCTGAGTTATGTGTTTCGCTTTACAGCTTTGTGCCAGCTTAATTTTCATGAGCTTGTACTAGCTACATACAGTACACTCACAAAACACATCAATGATCTCTGCTACTTCCTTTCAATATTTATTTCTTTATAAAAGGGAACTGATCAATGGGGAACTGGTGAAGTTTCCACAAGATACACCAGGGACGCTTCAGTACTGTGTCAGAACTACTTTGCAGGGAATCAGGAAAATTTCAGTTCAAATGTCACCAAAGTTAAGGCTCCGTGTGAGACACACTAAACCCTAATCTGCCGCTTTGTTGAATAAGGGAATACTGTTGTATAATGTCTATGTCGATGTTCCTTGAGCTCAATTTCAAGAGGTTTAATTACACGCCACTCTCTCACTCTCTCTCTCTCACTCTCTCTCATGCCTCAGTATGGCAGTGATGTGAGAAGCGTGGACTCTCTGGGACAGACAGCTCTGACCCTGGCTCGGCGAGCATGCAGTCAGGTGTGTGTGGAGATCTTGCTTCAGTACGGATGTCCCAGTGAGATCAGCCCCACTATGTCCTCCGCCTCTATCACGTCTCCGTCTGGAGCAGCCAGTCCCAGCCTCTCACGCAACAGCAGCTCCACCAGCCTAAGCCGTTGCAGCAACAAAAGACACCTCTCCTGAGGTTGAGGCAAGTGCGGTCAGGTGTGCACGCGATGCTGCAGAACAGGCAGCATTCTCATGTTTAACACTCATTACATTAACTGGAACACAATGAAATTGTATGTTGTACATTATTCATTACTACGTACGCAGAAAGACACAAAACGAAGGTTGGCATCTATTCCACCCAAATTTCACCTTTTAGTTATGTTCAGACATTCAGACACCACCGCTGGTCTGTATGTACAAACAAAAAAACACAAGAAAAAACTTCCCTGCTTTTGTCCTTTTCCATGTGTGTATTAGCCATGGTTTAAATAAGCCTGTTATATTTCCTGCCTAATCTGACATAATATAAGAAAAACTTGGGTTATTGCTCAGGTCTGTTGTTTTCTAGTGAGTGTGGCTCAGCAAGAGTTAATTAACATAAACATTGAAATGGCACGTATGGAGGAGGAGTAAAACAGGTGGAGATTGAAGTGTAAAAAAAAAAGGTATTTCAGAAGGGGCAGTAAACACACACACACACACACACACACACACACACACACACACACACACACACTGGAGAAGCTCTGAGACCTGTGTAAGTTTGTTAAAGAAATAGTAAAATATAGAAACATTCTAAAAAATAAAAACAATCTTATATTCCATTTAATAATTCAATGTTTATAGGTGTGATTTAGTAAGGCATGGCATGCTTTATCCCACTGGTTAGTGTACACAATGGTTTTGCTCCTCAGACCTCATCTGGCATTAATGACAGTAAAACCCTAATGTTGACTGAACACCATCAGAATGGACCTGAGCCTTTCTAACCACTATAAGGGATTTTGCTATGTACTGTACTGCTATGTATAGTTTAATAATTTTTTTTTTCCCCCCAGGACCAACATGTCAAAATAACTCCGGTGAACCCCTGATTTGCTGAAGTGGATTACGAGGATTAATTACTATTTAAATACTGTGATGTGAACACTCGCTCTGCAGAGACACAACGAGATCATGAAGCGCTTTAGAAAAAAAAACTGAAAAAATCAGAAATAAATAGTAAATTTAAACACATGTACATATAGAATAAGAATGAAGAATATTTGTACTTATGAGGGAGAGAGAGAGAGAGAGAGACTACAAGATGAAATGTATAGGAAAGAAAAAACTAGAATAAAATGATTCTTACTATTAGTTGCTGATTAACGCGTGGAAAAAATGAGCAGTAGACATGAGGAGTATGAGTCGGAGCCCCCTGACACACACACACACACACGGATTAGCCTGCGTTAGCATGCTGTGAGATAAGCTATCATGTTAGCAAAACGTAACTATTTAGCTAATAGTGCTATAGAATAAGAAAGTAATAAATTCATTACAATACACTGCATTAGCTAATCATCAACAGCTCAATATCTGAACATGTAAGAAATAAAATAAATAAGTTATACAGGTTGGCTATGTCAGGGGGAGCGGCTTGTCCATCAGAGGCACTTTAGGCAAACAAAACTGAAAATTAAATATTATTTGAAACAAGTACAGTGCTAGTGTTTTTACACATTTTATCCCCTTCCTCAAGGGGGTGTCATAAGCAGTATCTGACCACAGCCCTGAGATACGCTTAGTTAAATTTTTAATGAATTTGATTTTAACTGACGTTCCTTTTTCTTTAAATCAAATCTGTAGTCAGATATAAAACCATTCATTAGTAAGGGTTAAGAATAAGCGCTTTGGACCAGAACTTCCTGTTAGTGGCGCTCTCTACAGCGCATCAACCTGAGTTAATGCCTTGTGTTTCATTTGAATGTATTTCAGAATCTCATGTTCTCGATGCAGTGTTTCTAACTGAGCTGGTGTTGTGTGTGTGTGTGTGTGTGTGTGTGTGGTTGCCGATTGTGCCATTAATTAAAATCGTAAAATAGCACATTCCTTCCATCTCATGAAGCTGAATGCATTGTTGTGTAGTGTAGTCAGAGAACAGCACCATGATCATGATGATGATGATGACGATGATGATGGTGATGACAATGAAGATGATGAAGCTCTGAGCCAGCTCCTGATATAGTGTTGAACGTTTACAGATAGTATTTTGCAGGTTTTTCTTTTCTCTAGTGAACTACAGATAAAGTAACCATGCAATGTGTTTCAGTATGTTCATCTCTCCACTTCAGTGCTTCTGCTCTTCTCTGTGACTTTATTATTTTTTGCAGTTTTGACCGAATGCATTTATTCATGTGCACTGTTAAAGATGTTTTTTCTACTTTTAACTGCACTCAGAAAATACACAAGACACCAAAATAATAAATGTTTTCTACAGAGACGGGTTTCTGTGTGGTTACTGCTCGTCTGGTACATCGATGTCTCTCAGAACCATCTCAGTCTCATCTTGGTACTGTTTAACTCAATTTAACTTATCAAAGCTTAAAATCAAAAATCCATTATCTCACAACATTAATTAAAAAAAATTTTTTTGTATAGCACTTTTACCAATTTTCATTGTCGCAAAGCAGCCTTAAACAATCAACAGAAAATTATGGAAATTTGTATGAAATGTGAAAAATGTGAATAAATCAGAATTATTAGATAGTCCCTGGTGAGCAAGTCGAGCATGCTGTCATCAGTAAAGGCCAGGACCGTCTTTATGGCAAAATGAAACCGTCCCCAGTCACCACATACAAAGCAGACAACACAGGTGTTCCAGGTGACGACATCTCCAACCAGAAGCAGGGCACCAGGATCACTGGAAGCTCAGGAGCGACATGTGTAGCTCAACAGAAAGAGACAGGGAGAGAGAGCAGGAGAGAGAAGGAGAGAGAAAGGTTAGTTATGGTCACAGTCACATAATGTATAAGGTGCATGTATTTAGTTTAGAGTACAAGTAGGGACTACAGAAGGACTAGCTATGACAGCATAACTAAAAGGAAGAGCCAGGGGGAAACAGATATGAGGACTATCTGGGATGTAAAACAAACAATCACTTCACAGTTAATAAATCTGAGTGATCAATGAGAGTGAGGAAGACAGCATCTAAACATACTAGTTCACCATAATACTTTACGTCCATGAGCCCCCCACCTTGGCCGCTCCCTAGTCACCCCCCGAACCGATGCAGATAGGCCACACATGCATTTTGCCAAAGGAGTGTCAGTGTCACAGAGATGATGGTGCCTGCTTCTACTGTGGTCAGACTGGCCACATCGTGCAATCCAGACCACTAACTCATCAAACTCACCCAAAATACTTATCACAAACATTACCCCGCTGTTTTCAAGGAACCACATCGAAGCCATCACCTTCCTAACCATTCGAAATGCTCATGCACCCATCGTTCTGGGCCTCCCTTGGTTAAGACTGCATAACCCTTACACTGATTGGGTTAAAAGCATCCTTGATTGGAGCTCCACCTGCCTTAAGAGGAGATCCCCGACCTAACCACGGTGCCCACTGAGTATCATGACAGGTGTTCAGCAAGTCACATGCTGTCTCCTTACCACCTAACCGCCCCCGGCACCTCTCCACCCAAGGTGCGGCTCTACTCCCACTCTCGCCCTGAGAGAGAGGCCATGAAACTACATTAATGAATCACTCACAGCTGGGATTATCCATCCGTCATCTTCACCAATAGGGGCAGGATTCTTCTTTGTAGAAAAAAAAAGATAAATTCCTCAGACCCCGTATTGAACGAGATCACAATTAAGAACTGTTACCCCCTTCCGCTGATGTCCCGTGCCTTCTAACTTCTTCATCAAGCTCGATTTAAGGAAGGCCTACCACCTTGTCAGAATACGGGAAGGCGATGAATGGGAGACCGCCTTTAACACCCCCCATTGGCCATTATGAATACCTAGTGGTTCCGTTCAGCTTAATCAAATGCGCATACAGTGTTCCAGGCCCTCATGAATGATGTCCTCAGGGATTTCCACAATGTTTTCGGCTTTGCTTACCTGGATGACATCATGATATTCTCACAGAGTTTGTGTTCGGGAAAGGAACACAAACTCCACTTATGCCAGGTCCTGCAATGGCTGTTGGAAAATAAACTTTACATCAAGGCAGAAAAGTGTGAGTCCCGTTATACTTCCACCTCCTTTTCCGGTATTCCATCTCCCCTGCAGGCATCCAGATGGGTCCCACCAAGGTCATGGTGGTCACTGACTGGCCATTACCGTCATCAAGACGTGAACTCCAACGCTTCCTGGGGCTCGCCAATTTTTATTGTCACTTCATTAGAAGCTGTAGAATGGTGGCGGCCCCGCTTACGACACTGACATCAGCCAAGACTCCATTCTGATGGAACCCCCCTGGAAGTTACATACTAAAAGGAACTCAAGTGCCGTTTCACCACAGCACCCATCATCATCTTTCCTGACTCCTCCCTTTAGTTTGTCAATGAGGTGTCACAGCATGCCTATCAAACCAAGCAATTATTACCCATACATAATAACTCTGTTCCACACTCCAGTTCACCGCTTTCGTTTTGTTGCCTCATTCACTGGCTCGAGCACATTTGTTCTTCATTTCATTCATCCCTCCGCTCTAATTAACTCACTCACAAACAACCATGCCTTGCCAGATTATTGTATGCCTCGATGCCCAATTTTCTAATGACTTCTCCTGTCTGTGCTTCTCGGATCTTGACCCACGCTTTGTTTTATGGAACACTCTTTTGCTTCTCATCTATGATTTCTGGATATCAAGCCCGCTCTTGCATCTTGACCACAGATTCGGATCACAGAGTCTTTTGACTTCCCGGCTTCAAACAATGCACTCTCATGACCATGATTCATCTCCGTGCACATGATCTTCACCCGGCACGTGCTGACCTTCCACTTCCGCGGTGTCTCCATGAAGTGCCCCTGCTTTGCAACCCGGCCGATGCACGTCTTGTTGTCACAAGGCAATCAACGCATTCAACAACACACGCTCTGCACTTGGATCCACCTCACCTGCCTGGAATGAACAGTATAATCTGGCCACTCATGAATGAGATTGCTCAACTGGAGGCAGCGCTGCAGAGCCAAGGTGCTCTTCTAGGATCTCATCAGCAGGATATTCAGTAAAACGTGACCACATTTCGCACTGTCATGCAGATGCTGACCTTCCTCACTGATCAGATCCAACAGCTGGACCTTATTCCATCTCCTCCTCCTCCGGCGCCACCACCACTACCGACACCCATCACCTGCCACGAACCATGCCTCCCTGCGCCACCCACATACAACAGTGACCACTCACGTGCTGTTCATTTCTGTCTCTGTGCTCTCTAGTGCTTGAGCTTAAAGACTCATTCTTTCCCACAGAATATTCAAAGGTAGCTCACGTCATTACTCTTCTTTCGGGCAGAGCAAGGGAATGGGGAACCTCCCTATGGGACGCCCAAGTCCCCTGCTGCACCTCTTTTGAGGCATTATTCAATGAAATGAGGCGGGTGTTCGATTGCTCATTTTATGAACGACAGGCGACTACTCAAGTTATGCCAAGGGTCTCGTTCCGTTCATGACTATGCCATCAATTTCTGGACTCTGGCTACCTCATGTGGCTGGGATTATCAATCACTTTTTGATCCTTTCCTTCATGAAAGCAAACATCCACCAGTCACTGACCACTCTATAGCTCTTTGGTAACCATCCACTTTCCTTGAGTTTAACAGCTTTTGAATTACTCCAAGTGAAATGCCCATGCTTCTTAGTCTTTTTCCTTCTAGTAATACTCCTCTCATTGTTCTTGGGGATTTCAACCTCCCCTCTGACAAACTCCAATCCTCTTTCCTCCCTCTCCTAAACTCCTTTTCATTAACACTAAACAGTTCCTGCTACTTTTAAGAAAGCAAGGATTATTCTGTCCTCATCCTCCTGGACCTGTCAGCTGTACTTGACACAATGAACCACAAGAATCTATTATCTATTCTTACAAGCCTTGGAATCTGTGGAACAGCATGGCAATTGTTTGCTTCTTACCTAGAAGATAGGTCATGTGAGGTGAAATGGAGGGGATCCACATTTGCCACATGCAGACTCACTACTGGTGTCCCACTGGGCTCAGTCCTGGGTCCTCTTCTGTTCTCCCTCTATACCCGATCTCTTGGTAAAGTCATATCCTCGTAATGGCTTTCATTCCATTATGCAAATGACACACAACTTATCCTCTCGTTTCCTCGCTCAGACACTGGCAGACATTCCATCCTGGATGGCAGCTCATGAGCTGAAGCTCAATCTCAGTAAAACGAACAGCTGTTCATCCCTGGTGATTCATCCCCGAGTCAAGACCTCGTGATTTAAATAAATATGATATGCTTCACAAAAGGTAGCATTTTAATCAAAAGGATGATAAACGTATGATATCAGATTTATCGATAAAAATGCAGACATAATCGCCCAGAAATTTAATTGCTACCATTAAACATTTTTATTTTAATTAATTTTATGTTTTGTTGCCAGAATAAATTTTAGGTAAAGACATCTGCTTGGTCTTGTTAATTAGATTTAAAACCTGTTTGCAACCAGTGAAACCGGTTTGATAACTTCACACCTATTGTGAATGAAAGGTGAGAGGAGATTCCCGAGGAAATTACCTGACATGAATCCCATCGAGATGGTATGGCATGCTCTGAAAGACAGACTGATATTAGAGAAGAAGAAAACCAACTACGAATTCAGAATTAATTGCTTCCATTAAAACATTCTTGTCACAGGACCTTACAGAAGAGGCATGCAATAAATACATAAATAGTAGGATGTGGTTGTGGTTAGGAATCAGGGGGGGGGCACATTTTAATGTCACAAATACTAAATGTTTAATAGTTTTACGTAAATGTTTTTCTGTTATATGCACGTAGGAATCTTTCCCCGAGAAAATGACTTATCGCATGAATCCACACAAAGGGACAAATAGGGACAAAACATTAAGTACCAAAGGTAAATTAAGGATTTTGACGGCTTGGCGGCATACTTGCTCAGCCAACATTAAGCAAAGGGACGGTGTCCATCCTACTCGTGAAGGTACTGCACTCATTTCTTGTAGTATAGCACAGTCTCAGAACAGGCCTAGTTAAACTGTGACTACCCAGAGCCCAGGACAGTGAGCTGACAAACCAACCATCTGCTAGCTGCATAGAGTTTTCACTCAGGCTTTACCATATTAGGACTGTGTCAGTTCCCCGAGTAAAACAATTTTTTTTTTAAGTTTAGTAATTGAATTAATATTTAATATAACTACCCAGAGTATTCATTTGTATGACATGACAATTGTGCTCTAAAAAATCAGAGCACAATGAATACACAGCCAGCACCTCTGATAACTGGGACTGTTAATTATTAGATCTCTTACATCTAAAACGCTTACTGTTAATGAAACTATCACGGATCAGGAGTTTGATATATTGTGTAGAATAGGATAGAAACATGGATTAAAAAGAATAAGTATGTAGCATTAAATAAAGCTAGTCCTCCTGGATACAGCTACATACATTAGCCTTGTCTAACTGGTAAAGGAGGAGCAGTGTTGGGGAATGTTACTTTTTAAAGTAACTAATTACATTACAAAATTAATGTCTTCAAAAAGTAATCCGTTACATTACTGATAAAAGTAACTAGTCAGAGTACTTTTCCATTGCAGAAAATGAAAACTCCTCTGTGCTTCCTCATGCATGTTGTTTTAGTCAAGACCTTTATAATTATTCTACCATCATCACTCAGCGAAGTTTGGCCCTGTTAGTAGTTAATCTGTTAACTACTACTCTAATACCCCTATCTCACCTATGCGGAGTGACCGCCCAAAGTTCCGCGAGGTTCCGCAGGGTCCACGAGCTTCCATGAGGACCGCAAAAAAATTAAACGTTAAATTTTTTATGCGGAAAGATCGGAAACGTAACCACACCGCAAAGCACCTTACTCACCGTAATGAGACCATAGTGACAACGCAGCCTTCCATCAGGAAAACGCAGATTTCCGCCGACCTCAGATGACAGCGGCTTCCCGATCTCATTACAGTCGCTTTACGCAATCACTACGTTGTTGAGGGAACAATGGCGGATTGTCCGCGTCGTTGTTATGGTGCCCACGTATGGATTACGGTGTCCTCGTTTTTATTACGGAGTCCGCGTTGTTCTGCGGTTATTACGGTGTACAGTGTTTGCATCTCATAAAAAATAAAAAATAAAATAAAAAACTCCTCGTCAACCAGAACTGCATTTCACAGTGCAGGAAAGTTTGCATATATAAATAGAAAGTACTGTATATAGAGAGGTAGCTTAGTTACAATAGGTGCAAATGAGCAAAATGACTACAGGTGGTACAGTAAGGAAGATATTGTATACCATGCTAAAGAAGTTTGCATATGTAAACATTATAGTGAGGAGATAATATATGAGTGCATATGAGCAAATTAATTATAGTGCAATAGGAAGGTATTATATACAGAGGAAGAGTTATGTACAGAGTGCAATGATTTTGGTGTAGCCAGTGTGAAGATATTATATACTTATAATCAATAGTAGGTTGCATATGCTTTATACAAACGGGTTATATACACTGAGTGCAATGAAGAAGGATATATGGCAAGATGAAAATTAAATAAAAAAGTTTTAAGAGTACCAGTTTAGTTAGTTTAGTTTATTTAATGACATTTGACACACAATGACACACAACTTATCCTCGGTATTGTCCTGGTTGGTCCTGGTTATCCTGGTTGGTATTGAATACAATACCAACCAGCTTTCATTTTTTGTGACTACCAATATTGGTTTGCTCTTTTTGGAAAATGTGGTGAGCTCTTAAAAGAGCTTGAGTTCTTTGAGATGGAGGAGAGATTAAATTTTTATCTTGCTGCCAAGGAACACTTCCGGCTTCTGGGCCATCAGTTTCTCGTACTGTCCATACATTGTCCCTCTCTGCAGCCACTGTCTCACCCAATATCTCTTCTGTCTTCTCATTCTCCTTTTTTTCTGCAGCAATTTGTTGTCTTTCCAACACTTTTCTTCTTCCTCTTCTGATTAGGAAAACTTCTGCAGCCAGACCCAGCAGCTTCATAATACATGATGTGGCGAGTAGGTGTTTGTTCCTCGAGGAAAACCATCTTGCCTATAGGAATGTACTAAATGAATGAAAAGATGCAGAGGAGCGACCTTTTATATTGTACATTTTCACGCGGTGAAGTGCGGTGGACCAGTCCGCGATTTCCACCCACCGGAACCGTGATGAGAACGTATGTACAGCATCGTTTACGTACTTAACGCAGTGCTTCCGTCAGCGCCATAGTGCTTCCGAAATGAATCCGAAACGTAACCGCAAAAACACAGCAGTTAACCGCAACGACACCGGATCTATACGTAATGAGACCGGGGACACCGTGATGGCTCCTCCCCAAATACCCCAATTTCTCTTCTTTCGCGACCACTTCCGCATGAAACCGTACGAACTGTGGCACCATCGTGATGGAAACGTTATCGTTACGCTCAAACTGCAAAAACTTTAAAAAATAAATCGCGATGAACCGTACTTACCACCACCGTGCGAAGCCGCGATAACTCCGCATAGGTGAGATAGGGGTATAATACCTGGATTTCACCTACGCGGTTTCGCGCGGTGCCCGTAAGTACGGATCAACACGATTCGCCGCGTGTTTCGGTGCTGCGATTAGGTTTCTATCTTTCTGCGCGTCGGTCGTCACATAGTCAAACCACATAGGTGAGGTAGGGGTATAACAGCAGGAATAACAGAAGGGGGCGGGTTATCGGGGGCGGGGCTTGTAGACACGGGGCTTTCACACACACACACACACACACACACACTAATGGATTGGGAATGACTGCTGTCTGGCGCACGGATTACATAAATTGTCTGAGTAACTGATTACTTGAATGGCAGACGGTCTCAGGAAGTTTTTCCTTGCCACCGTCACCCTCGGCTTGCTCATTTTGGACACATTTTTCGCATTTCATACAAATTTTCAGTAATTTCTTTTGATTGTGTAAAGCTGCTCTGTGACAATGACAATTGCTAAAAGCGCTATACAAATAAATTGAATTGTTATTTCAAGGCTGGAGTACTGCAATTCACTCCTGGCAGCTCTGACTCTGTCCACCATTCGTCCTCTGCGACTGATCCAGAATGCAGCTGCACATTTCGTTTTCAAACTTCCCAATTTCTCTCACACCACCCCACTTCTCTGCTCTCTGCAATGGCTTTCTGTAGCTGACCCCATCAAATGCGAAACCCTGGTGTTTGCCTACAATGCCTAAATGTAAATGTGAACAAAGTGTATCTCTCCATCCAGTTCAGTACATGCATGTGAAAACCTGCATGACAGTTGTCCAGAAGATGGTCATCGACTCCCTCCGCACGGAGAAAAAGCCACAGAAAACTGACATTCATTACTGGTCCACTGTGTTTTATCAAGTCCAAAGTCGACGCAATATTTACCAGGAGATTTTGGAGCACTTTTTGCTTCTGTCTGATAACAAGCTTTATGGAGATGCTGATTTCCTTTTTTAGCACGAAAGTAGCCATGAGCAAGTACTGAGTGCATAATGAACATAATTGTAAATACTTTTTTGATTGATCTTAGGAAATTCTTATTCTTAAACATAATGTTTAAGAATTTCTGTATTGTAAATGCTTTTTTGATTGATCCTGTGAAATATTCCAATCATTCCAATCACACTGTCACTAGAGAGCAGCACACAGCACTGAGCACGACAAACAGCTGCAATTAATCATGAATTGGAACTGAGAAAATCTATGCAAGTTGTCATTGAAAGGAAGTAACAAATCCAAATGAATGATTCCACAAACTGATGATACAGCACACAACATTTTTTTTTCAGTTCACACAATTTTAGCTCACAAGTTTTATTCCTCCCTGCAATTATTTTCTTTTTCATTAACTCAAAAAAGAAATTAAATATTAACAGAAGTGAAGAACTAAGTGTATCCTGAGAGACATCACACCCACACTATCACACTTTATTACAGATAGAAGTTTTACAAACACCAGCGGCTCTGAGTTTTTTATTATGTACAGTTTCAATACTAGTTGCATTTCACACTGTGACAGGCTTCTTGTTAATATTATTAATAATAATAATAATAATAATAATAATAATAATAATGAGAGGCCTGTTCATTTAGAAATGTAATTAATTTTTAGTCTCCTGGTTCTGTAACATGAATTTGGTCCAATTTCTTTTGATTGGTCCAAAATGAAAAGTCTAGTCTTCTAGGTTTGAATAAAAACTAATGTGGCTAACAAACACTGGAATCTAACAGACAGCAGATGTCAGCACGTTGTCCTGCTCATGTTAATCACAAACACTGAGGTAATAAAGCACATTAACACTCTGAACATTTCTGTTTATTCTTAAACTTAGTGTTTATTGTATTCAGTCCTCTCATTTTAAGAGTTAAATGTGATTGTGATTAAACCTGAAACTGAAACCTGCAGCTGAACATCACAGAGAAGTGTTTCTCCTCCTGTGTGTGTGGTTTGGGAATAAAGCAACACCATTGCTGATCTTCTCCATGGGCTGGGTACCAAATGCAGCACTTCTACCTTAACTTATTATATTTTAGAGCCTCACACTCCGTTACGTGTTCTGCAGTTCAAGACGGAGTCCATGACATCATCTCCTGTTCCTATTTAGAAGATTGATCAGAACAGCAGAGCTGTTGCTGCAACGCTTCTTCAGAAATTTTGGAAATGTTGAAAAGAAGAATTTAACAATCGCTCAGTCCGTGGATGAAAAGTGTTAGAGTGAAGTGAACTTGTAGAAGGTAAAACTGCTGAAATGTGATGACGCTCTTGCAGTGTTAAAGTTGTTGTTGTTACTGATCTGTGGCACCGGCTGTCCTCCTAGCACGCTTTCTTGGCGAAGCTCTAGGAGATGCTTTATCTGAAAAAAGAGAACGAGGAACTGAAGTTTTAATGACCATGCTGATTGCATTAAAAAACAGATTTAAAAAAACACCACTGATAAATGTACAGCACTGTCAATCAAACATGCTCATTAAAATATTAAGCCATGCCCACTACCTATATAATTTACACTTCATGTTTTTATCCAGACTTTCCTAAAAGATTTAATGGAAAACCCAGATTCAGTATCATACACCTGATCAGTGTGATCATATCTACTGTGTTAATCATCTAAGCCAATCAAAACACAGAACACTGGGGCAGGTTATTAAACTCACTCATGACATTGAGAGTTTCCTGCGGAATCCAGCTAATGTCCACATTGTTCATCCCTCCTGTGCCAGTTTCTACCTTCACTGGGACTCGCTTCTTCTGAAAGGTCAAAGGTCATGAATTAGAACTAGAGACGCTGCTGATTACAGTTAGACTCCTTCGTGAGAATATTAAAGTAAAATACACTCACTGTGCGAGACTCCAAGACCTGATACATGGCGAATAGCATCAGGAAGACCAAACCACCAAGGAAGATGTACATGAACATCCTGTAAATGATGAAAGTGTTTACGAGCCCGGAGAATGCAGAGAATGCTCATTAAAACCCCTTTACTCATCTGCATGCACAGTGTAGAAACATTTCTCTGGTACATACATTTAATTTACTGCAATGTCAGCAATAAATTACAATCACTTACAATCATTTACACTCAACCACTTACCCTCAATCACTTATACTGAGCCATTTATACAGACTTGTTTACACTAAATAACTGAATCACTGACAACGAATCACAGAATCTTTTATACTAAATACGTCATGCTGAATTTACTTACACTGAATTGTACTGAATTTGTACTGCATAGATGAATAACATGCAATGAATACCTGGACAGAACCATTTACACCAAATCACTGAGTCATTTATACTGAATCACTTATACTGAATCACTTACGCTGAATCACTTATGCTAAATTGATGCTGAATCATTTAAATCTAAGTCAATCACTTACACTGAGTCACTTACAATAAACACTTTACACAGAAACATTTATACTGAATCAATGACAGTGAACCACGTACACAGAATCATTTATACTAAATCCAGTATCATGCAGCCGAATCATTATATAAATAGCTGAATCATTTACACTGAATAACATTCAGCTTGAGGTAAACCAATAATATTCATGCAAACAAAGTAAGTGTCCTTACGTTTCTCCGTCCAGACCCTCGTCCAGTTCAGTGATGGTCACCGTCTGGTTAAAAACAGCACTCTGAAAAACATTTCCCTTTAAAAGACAAAGAAAAAGAAAAACTTAAAATTAGAGTGAAATCACTCTCAAAGACAATAATAAATCACATTAATACATCTCATTGATAATTATAATGACATAAAAACAGCAGCACTGTAAACACACATACACACACGCATGCATCTGTGCATACAAACATTGTTATAATAATAAATCTTTTCAAAAATCTACAACAATACCTGTATAGTAAGTATTCAACTGCCATGTATCGGATTCTTAATGCTTTATTTTACAGTAAAATATAATTAAATAAAGGTGTTATATGAAGTAAAGTAATGTGGTGGTGAACCTCAGAGTCGTGGTAGTTGAGCAGGATGACGAGGCCGAACGGGCGACCGGCCATCGGTTGTGCGGGAATAAAAGAGTACTCGAATGACGCCTGTTTCTCCGACTGCACCAGGGCATCCAGCTGCAGAGCTGTGAACTGCACAACACAAAATGCTTATTATTATAATAGAAATTTTACTTCTTCTTCTTCTTATTATTATTTGTAAAAAGGTAAGCTCACATTTTGGATGTAGAACTGGTAGTCCTGCGGGTAACGGAACGACGCCTCAAGAGAGCTAACTGTAAAATCCTGACTGCCTTTATTAGTGAAACCAACCAGAAACTTCACAATCTCATTGGCTGGAAACTCTATAAATAAAAAAAAATTACATTTCCAACATAAATATTAGAGACAAGTGTTTTTTTTTATTTTTTATTTTTTACCAGGAACAATAAAAGAGAGAATATGATGTGCACTCAGACTGTGTGATATTAAACACAGGTCAGGTCACTGATACGCAGTGTCTGACCTTCTCCTGTGATGAAGATGATGGTGGTGTCTGCATCGGGGTGAGACGTCACATCTGCAGTTTGGGAATCTTCATCTAAATCATCAGCATCCTGCAGAAAGAAAGCACCAGTTTCGTAATAAATCTGTCATAAACATACTCAGGTGTGTGTGTTTCTGTCTAATCTTAAATCAGATGATTAGATCCAGTGTCTCTTTGCCTTAGACACAGAGGTGTGTTCAGATGCTGCACTGGAGCTACCAGCCTAACATCTGCTTGTATACACAATATAATTTTTTTTCCTTTTCTTTTTTTTAACCTTTAACCCTTTCATGCACAGTATTCGCATTTCTGGTTATTTTATATTTTCAGAAAATATAAGAAAATATAATTATCTCCAAATCACGCTGGTGAAAATTAACCTCAGCTCCTGTATATCTGAATATGATTTGTTTTTTGCAGACTTGATTTAAGCTGCACATAAAATAATATAAATAAGAGAATAATTAAATTAATTAAAAAATACTTAAAAAAAAAGCTCAGTGTTTTTTTTATCACTTTACTTTTCAGGTATATATTTCCTTCATTGTGTCATGCAACAATCGTAAACTGTATAAAGTGTGAATGCTCAGAAATCACCACTTTTATTTTCATCATTATCTCATTTTAGAGCTGAATGTCAATTCTGCACACTATATTTTAAAACTATTATTTTAAAACATAATTATTATTATTTAATGCAGACTATTTTAGCCATTTTTTTTACTCCTGTACAATTTGTTTTATTTTTTTATTTCAGTGTTATTTATACAGAATCTAAATATTAACTTAAAATCGAATGAAAAAGTTTTAATTATGAACTGATTACTGTATATTAAATATTTATTATACATATTATACATATATAGGATTTATGCATGAAATAATTTATCATTAGTGTTGCTCTCACCCCATCTCCTGTCTGAGGTTCCAGAACTTCCTCCTCATCTTCGTCATCCTCCTCTTCCTCCACTGCTGCGTCTGGCACGTCATCTATCACTTCCGCTTCAGGTTCTGCATACACTTTACCTGCAAGAGCACGAATGCGTGTTCAATAACATGCAGTGTGTTCTGTCATTTTCGTCATCATTTAATCAACCATTGGTTAATTCATTAATTTTACTAATGTTGTCATAAATATTAATTGTTTCATTTATTTAATTGCTATGGTATTCTAGGATTATCCATGTGAAAGTGAACAGGTTCATTTATTTACAGTTTGTTTGTTTTTTTTATTTCAGATAATAAAGATTACATTATTTCCTCATCAACTACATGAATATTTGTCATAAATAATAATTAGAAGATTAATACTGAGATAATGATGATGAAGATTGTTTTTAGCTGCTACTGTACACTCAAACACACATAACTCCCACAAGTTACTCTAGGGTTCTTCAGATGCTTAAGGGTTCTTCTGATCTACCTTCTGATGAAAGTCAACTGTTTCTCCAGAGACATCTTTAGGGTTCTAGACAGAACCTTTAGAAACAGATGTTTCCCTCAAAGAAAAAATGAAGAAGCCTTGGTGAGGTGAGTTGTTTTGGGGTTCTCTAGATGGTTAAAGTTCACAGCAAGCTCCCCAGTGTTGTATGACCACTGTGTAGTGTGTGTGTGAAGATCCAGATTATTAAACACACACTGTGGATTTCACTTTAGGTGCCTCAAAGAGCTCTGCTCAAAACCCTGTGCTATAGCACAGTTCTTTGAATGTTCTTCCAGAGCACATTGTATAATGCCCCAGACTTTTTTTCATACTTTTGTGTGTGTGTGTGTGTGTGTGTGTGTGTGTGTGTGTGTGTGTGTGTGTTTAGGACACGTCATCTCAGTAAGAGTAAACTGAGACAGGAACGTTTCGAACTTTACGAAAATAACTGAAGAAAGAAGAAACTAAAGAGCGAGCAACATATTCAGCATACATATAAACCTGTGTGTAAACCTGTGTGTGTGTGTGTGTGTTGTGGACAGAGGAGTGAATGGAGCAGAGCTGGAGTTTAGTGCCACGTCACACCACTGAGTGAGTGTGTGTGTGTGTGTGTGTGCGTGCGCGCGCGTGTGAGTGTGAGAGAGTATATGCGCGCGAGCGTGTGTGTGTGTGTGCAAGTAAGTGTAAAGAGACTCACCGCTGGAGAGCAAAGCGGCCGGAAACAGCAGCAGATACACAAACAGCGACTTTAATCCTAGCAGCAACATTGTTTCCTGCAGAAGTGAAGAGAGAGAAAGAGAGAAAACTGACTGTAACTACAGACCAGAGAGGGGGGAGAGAGGAGGGGCGGGGGGCGTGGATTTAGTTTTAGTAACGCCCACTAAGACGGGCTCTGTTCCGTTTCATATCTATTACTTTCTTGTAACACTCATTGCACACACACACACACGCGCGCGTGTGTCTAGTCAGTCTCATGTCCTCACAGCTTTTTATGCCATGTTTTGTGGATGACACTCCTCTCACTCTCTCCTCTCCTCTCTAACTCATGTTTCTGCAGATGAATCTCAGATCTCCAGACATCTCATTCTGGATGGAAGCTCACCAACTACAACTTCTCAGCAAAATCCGAAACTGTTGTTCATCCTTGCTGATCCATCCATCCATCCATCCATCCATCCATCCATCAGATTTGTATAATCTCCCTGCACACTATCTCAGATCCCACTTTCAGTCACTGTACACACCCTGCACAATTACCTGACATTGTCACTTTCAAACACTCATGTCCATGTCCCTCCACACTACTGCTACTCGCTCCTGGGAGATCTCTCTCTGTGCACCATTCATCCTCTGCAGCTGATTCAGAATGCAGCTGCATGACTTGTTTTCAACTTCTTAAGTTCTCCCTCACCACACTACTTCTCCGCTCCCTCCACTGGCTTCTTGTAGCTGCCCGCATCAAATTCAAAACACTGGTGCTTGCCTACAAACGTAAAAAAAAAAAAAAAAGACCCAGTGCCCATGTATGTACTCCTCAGCTCTAATCACACTCTGCACCACATGATGTTCCCTCTGATCTTCCAGCACTACACAAATGATCCCACTGTCCCTCAGGGATCGAGGAAGAAACGCATGTAGACTCTGTCCTGTTCTGGCACCTAGGGATGAACTTCCTCTAGATGTCCGTACAGCTGAGTTACTGGCAATCCTTAAGCGCCAATAAAATACCTGTTTCTTAGAGAAACCTTCCCAATAGTGTATGACAGATGTACTGATGATCTGCTGAAGCAGTTTGACAAGGAATTTATTGATGGAAACCTCTATGTAAGTAACTCTAGATAAGGACATTTGCCAAATGCTGTAAATCACACAAAATGGTACAGATGTCTGTTTTGACAAATTTAAAGTTATGACTTAGTTTATGCAAGATTTTGCTTATTTATGAGAAATTTTTACCTCACAACTCTCTACCCCAACATGGATTGCACTCATACATGCCATGCTGCATTACCGAACACTCCTTGTGCAGCGTAGCAGGTTTCCTTCTAAATGTCAGATGTGGTTTTGTGCAGAATTTTTTGCTTTGCTGGTTTGTTGTCAAGCTGAGTGGAGGAGGTGTTTACATCCTGCTCAAACTTGTATCCTCAATTTATAACACACCTTTAACTCACATTACAGCTCAGAGCACAGGCACCGTCATTACTGTCATGGTGCATAACTGCACACTGGGTGAGTAAGTCATCAGGGTTGAAGTTCTGAAAGCATCAGAGCATAGAGATCATCCTTAAATGGTAGAGCGAGCTTCACACTGAACTCTCTCTCTCAACACTCTGATGCTTTCGGGATAACTCGGCCCTGACCATCTTTTATTTTAGCAGTACGTTATATATGAGCTGTATTAAAATGGTGTCGTGTTGAAGTAACGTGTAAATGTGCTCTCTGCAGGGTTCTGGGTATTTTGGGGCTCCAGTCAGCTCTGGGGTATGTCGGGGGCGATCATGGTGCTCCTGTTGCTTTCATTCTCCTTCAATATTTTATGCTGTCTTCAAAAACGTCTAACAGGTGAGACCGCGCTAAACCGTATGCTTCCGTTACAAACTAGCTACGTTAGCATAATGGCACGATGAGGAAGCATATATTAATAATTTATATAGGAATGTCAGAGATTTACACACATTCATTGTGAAGATGAATTTCATGACAATATTGTGTAATGTTGCAGTTTTAATTAACACATTGTTAATGAGTTTGGAGCACAAGATTTTATTTATTTTGGGTTTTCTGAAATCACACTGTAAAAATAACACACACACACACACACACACACACACACACACACACACACACACACACACACACACACACTTAGATGATGATGGACTCTGGCTGGGAAGTTATCTGTTTAATGTAAAAGGTGTGTGTGTGTAACAGCACTCAGTGGATTAATCAGTACAGTAAAGGGGGAAATTCCAAGGAGCTCAGTGCAGATCTGAGAAAGAGGTTCACTTGGATTAATACACATCATGAACGTCTCTCAAAGCCATCGCTAAACTACTGCAGATTTCAAGATCATTGCTCACTACTATATGTTAGAACATGCTATTGGGAAATGGAGCTACTTTTCACTCTTCACCTAAGAGGGGAAAAAAAAGGAACCACCAAGGCCCAGGCCTCTCATGAACAGGAAGCAGCTGGAACACTAGTGTCACTGTCTCCAGTCTACATCACTATGGATTAAAAAAAAAAAAAGAAGCCCTTGCTCCTAAATCCACAACCTCAAGCTCCACTACAGTTTGCAGCTGATCACATGGACAAGGAAAACGCCTTCTGGAGGAAAGTTCTGAGGTGTGCTTGGAAGAGTGAAGGTGAAGTATCCCTGTGTTGCTTTCAGAAACTTTGTGCTCCAAATATTAGTGGGTTTCTATTAAAGGTGTGTATGCAATCATTCTGATCCAGAAAAATGGCAGTTTAAGGAAACCTTCCCTTACCTTCACCTTCATCATCAGTGTGTGTGTGTGTGTGTGTGTGAGAGAGAGAGAGAGGGAGACAGTGAGTGTGCACTTTATGTCATCTATTTCTCGTCCTCAGCTAAAGGGAAAAAGTTTCTCCCCAGATTCAGAAGGAGGTAACTTAATTTCACTTTATATCCTCACACACACACACACACACACACACACACACACACACACACACACATACACACACACACACACACAATCCTATTTATTATTATTATTATTATTATTATTATTATTATTATTATTATTATTATTATTAATTATAATAATAATAATAAGGAGAAGAATGTACACTTGACTAAGTTCTCATTAAAATAATGTTTCTTTTGCTTCTTATTTTAAGTTAAGCATTTTTTAAAGTTTTTAAACTTAAATGTTTAATTACAATTTTATTAATATAAACATTAATTACACTTCGCAGATTGACAACTTAAAGTTTTATTTATTAAATATGTTTAGATTTAAATAGGGTTCATATTTTATTTGAGTTTTGAGAGCAGTGTGTTCATCTCTGCATATACTACTTAATTATTGCTGCAGCTGTGATTTATACATAAGTGTTATTTAACACTGAGATCATTAAACACTGAGGTCATTAAACACTGAGCCAGTGCTGGCCTGTAGGGCTGAGAAGCCCTAGGAAAGATCATGAAAACTGGGCCACTGGTGTAACTGTGTACATCATTTCAGCATCTGCAATTAAGAATGTGTATAAAATGTCATTTTTTTTAGCTTGAATTGAATGCTAAAAGCAATCTCAGACATAAACACATTTGTTTTTCTCAACCTATTTATTTTTAATATTTAATTCTAAAAAGAATTGTCATATTAAAATATCACACGCCTATACACACAAACCGTCTGTATGAGCAAACTGTACCACAATAAAATTGTAACTGCACCAGTGATGAGAAATAGATTGCTCTTTGTTAAGCCATGGGCTCTCCGTCTCCGAATCTGATTTATATTTCTGTAGACGTTTATTTCATTTACATGATGGAGTAGATGCCATCCTGAGCTGCTCGCTGTACAGTTAAATCTCCCGCCACTGTCAGCTAGCAACCAGGTAACGTAGCAACACCCAATGACAGGGAGCACTCACTCTCACGAGCGCGCATGCAAAGACATGCACAATTTAAATTCACTATTTAATTCAGCAATTGTACATACTGGTACCTTGCGCAGACATTAACTACACATTTAGCCTATACGCTTGCACCATGTACAATCGGCAACGAGACAGATGACATTGTGAGAGGCCATACACAAATCAGTTAAATCCATTTTACCATAAAGTTTAAAATATCAGCAACTTTATTTTTGACAGCATCTTTTCTGTCATGCAACTACATAATAAACAAAGAAACATTAATAAATGGAAATAGCATATCTAAAATAGTGCATTTTCCAATCAAACATGAGCAATTATTAAACACAGATGTCATTAAACACGTGATGACTGCAAGTGAAAAAAATTATATTTGCGTCTTTCTTCTTTGTCTTTCAGCTGTTCCCTTTCAGGGGTCGCCACAGCGAATCATCTGCCTCTATCTAACCCTATCCTCTGCATCCTCTTCTCTCACACCAACTAACTTCATGTCCTCTCTCACTGCATTCATAAATCTCCTCATTGGTCTTCCTCTAGACCTCCTGTCTGGCAGTTCCAACCTCAGAATCCTTCTACGCTCACAATGTCCAAACCACCCTAATCTGGCCTTTCTGACTTTATCTCCAAGACATCTGACATGCGTTGTCCCTCTGATGAACTCATTCTTGATCCTATCCATCCTTGTCACTCCCAAGGAGAACCTCAACATCTTCATCTCGGATACCTCCAACTCTGCCTCCTATCTTTACTTCAGTGCCACTGTCTCTAAGCGGTAGAGCATCACTGGTCTCACCACTGTCTTGTAAATCTTTTCTTTCATTCTCGCTGATACTCTTTTGTCTCATAACACACCTGACACTTTTCTCCACCCTCAACCTGCCTCTTCACCTCCTTTCCACACCCTCAATTGCTCTGCACCGTTGACCCTAAGTACTTAAAGTTCTGCACCTTCTTTACTTCTGCTCCCTGTAGCCTCACCGTTCTACTTGGGTCCTTCTCATTCACACACATGTATTCTGTCCTGCTACAGCTAACCTTCCATCCTCTGCTTTCCAGAGCATACCTCCACCTCTTTAGATTTTCCTGCACTTGTTCACTGCTCTCGCTACAAAGCGGCTCAGAGCTGCTCCTTGATGCAGTCCCACCTCCACCTTGAACTCTTCAGTCCCAGCTTCAGCACATCTCACCACTGTCTTACAGCTCTCAAACATGTCCTGCACCACTCTAACATACTTCTCTGCCACTCCAGACTTCCTCATACGATACCACAGCTCCTCTCTCTGACATATACTTTCGCTAAATCTACAAATACACAATGCAACTCCCTATTACCTTCTCTGTACGTCTCCATCAGCAACAATCACCTCTTCTATTCTTCATTCTCTTTCAATTTCCTCATTCATCAACTCTTCAAAGTACTCTTTCACCCTTCTGGCACCTGTCAGTACATTTCCAACCTTACCTTTAATCACTCTAACCTGCTGCATATCATTTCCATCTCTATCTCTTTGCCTCTCCAACCTGTACAGATCCACCTTTCCCTCCTTAGTGTCCAACCTAACATACGTCCTCATATGCTCTTTGTTTGGTCTTTGCCACCTCTATCTTCACCTTATGCTGCATCTCCGTGTATTCCTGTCTACTCTCTTCAGTCCTCTCAGTGTCCAATTTTTTATTAGCTATCCTCTTTCTCTGTATACAATCCTGGACTTCCTCGTTCCACCACCAAGTCTCCTTGTTCCTGTCCTGAAGACCAAACCTGCCCATCACATCCTCAACATCTCTGTTCCCTTCCCCAACATGTCCATTAAAATCTGCCCAAATCACCACTCTCTCAGCTCTGTGGATGCTCTGCATTACTTCTCTTCTAACTCAAATCCTAACTGTGGGGCATAACCAATAACAACATTGTACATCACACCATCAATTTCCAGACTCAGACTCATCAAACTATCTGATACTCTTTTCACCTCCAGAACATTCTACGAACTCCTCTTCCAGGATGACTCCTACTCCATTTCTTTTCCTATCCACACCATGGTAAAACTACTTGAACCCTGCTCCTAAGCCTTTAGCCTTGCTACCTTTCCACCTGGTCTCCTGGACACACAGTATATCCACCTTTCTTCTCTGCATCATGTCAACCAACTCTCTTGTCTTCTGTCATAGTCCCAATATTGAAAGTCCCTACTGTTGCTCTTACCTCCCCCCCCCTCTCTCTCGCTCTGTCTCTTTGCCTATGAACACACCTTTCTCCTCTCCTTCTTTGACCAACAGTAACCCAATTTACACCGTCACCCTGTAGGTCAACAGCACCTGTTGCTGTCGTTGTTAACCTGGGCCACGACCGATCTGGTATAAAAGTCCTGTTAATGATTTGCATGGGTAATTTGGCAAATGTTTTACGTCAGATGCCCTTCCTGCCACAACCCTCTGCGCATGAAGACACTGGACTGTACCCCCCTGTGGTTAGAATTGTGGTGTAATTAACACACATTGACAGCTTTGTGAAGATCATTCACACGCAAAAGCTTTAAAAAAGTGTGAGGAGTGATATAGTATTATCAAAAATGGGAACCACATGTCAGTATTTACAGTGACATTAACATATTTGCATTAAGTTTAATTATGTGGCACTTTTAATATTCATAAAGCACTCAAAGGCAAATAAACATGATTAAGATAAAATCGCATGCCCACGTGTATGCGTGTGTGTGAGAGAGAGAGATTCAAAATCACACATGCAGCAAAAACCCTGATTTATTTTTGAAATCTTTATTTTTTCCTCCTCTGCTTCTTTTGAATCAATAATGATTCTCATTTGACCGTGCTTTCTCCATTTACCATTATTATTACAGTGGAACCTCGGATTGCGTGTAACCCAGTTTGTCAAGTCAAGTCAATTTTTATTTATATAGCACTTTTAACAATTGACATTGTCGCAAAGCAGCTTTACACAATCAAAAGAAGTAAGTTTGTATGCAATGTGAATGTGTATGAATCAAAATGATAAGATTGTCTCTGATGAGCAAGCCGAGGGCGACGGTGGCAAGGAAAAACTCCCTGAGATAGTAATAGGACGAAACCTTGAGAGGAACCAGACTCAACAAAGAACCCATCCTCATCTGGGTGATAACGGATAGCAGGGATTGATCAGCATAATAATGTGTAAGACTGGAAGTTCAGTATAACAGGAGATATGTTAAAATTAAAATTAAAAGGAGTCCAGTTTGCTCCTGGAGGCTCAGGTAGACTGTAGGAAATTCTAGTCCTGAGCTATCGAACAACTGAAGTCACAGGTCCCCAGAAAACAACTGTCAGCATCAGTAGAGGACAGGACAGTCTTCGTGGAAACCATCCCCAGCCACCACACGAATCCAGGCAGATCACACGGGGCATCCATGCGACGAGATCTCCAACCAGAAGCAGGACTCCAGGACGGGTTAGACAGGTCCAGAGGGCAGAGGGGTCTGGATCACTGGCAACTCAGGAGCGACATGTATAGCTCGACAGAGAGACAGAGAGAGGGAAAGGAGAGAGAGAGAGAGAGAGAGAGAGAGGAGAGAGCAGAAGAGGAGAGAACAGAAAATAAGGAAAGATGGCAGTTAGGTATGGTCACAGACAACATGTATAAGGTGAATGTATATTTAGTGCAAAGTGCAAGCAGGGACTCCGGCAGGACTAACTATAACAGCATAACTAAAAGGGAGAGCCAGAAAGAAACACAGACATGAGGGCTCCCTGTGATGTAAAGCAACCAATCACCTCACCGTCAACAAACCTGAGTGATCAATGAGAGTGGGGAAGACAGCATCTAAACATACCAGTTCACCATAATACTCTACATCCATGAGTCCCCCAGATCTGCTCCTTTACCTAAGGCTAATCTATTTACAGAAATGCTTGGCTAAATAAATAGGTTTTTAGCCTTAAACACTGAGACTGTGTCTGAGTCCCGGACATTAATAGGAAGACTATTCCATAACTTTCTGGCTTTGTAAGAAAAAGCTCTGCCCCCTGCTGTAGTTTTAATAATACGTGGTACTGACAGGCAGCCTGCATTCTTTGATCTAAGTAGGCATGGCGGATCGTAAGACACTAGTAGTCGAAGGCCATTTAGTGCTTTAAATGTCAAAACTAGTCAACCTAGAGGTGATAAAAGCATGAACTAGTTTTTCTGCATCATTTAGTGACAATATGTTTCTTATCTTGGCAATATTTCTAAGGTGAAAGAAAGCTATCCTGGTAATATTGTCTACATGTGCATCAAACGAAAGGCTGGAATCTATAATCACACCAAGGTCTGGTTCCTGTTGCATTTGATGGAACAGAAAGGCCATCTAAAGTTACAGTGAGATCAGAAAGCTTACTTCTAGCTGCTTGTGGTCCTATGACTAGAACTTCTATCTTATCAGGATTAATCAGAAGAAAATTAATTAATATCCATCCATTTGTGACCTTTCCGCAAGACAAGCAATTTTTTAAAATAAATTTTTACTTGGAAAATGAGCAAGTCTTGGTTTATGAGTACCGAGCAGTGGCGGTTGAATTTAAATTAAACTTTTAATACTCGCCTGTAAATAGGTATTTATCAGGTGATTATGTGGTGATCATTACTACTAGTATAAAATAAAGCTCCGCTTGCCATAAGAAGTGCTGGAAGACTCGTTGAGAATGGTCCAGTCACATGAGCCCAAATATTTACCAACAATATGATTCGCTAAGAACAACAGTGGGAGGGTTCAGGGCGCACACTGCTGCGCCCGAAGGATGATTTGAAAAGATCCAATCAGAGCTCAGTCTCAGGTCACATGCTTTTCAAAGATTTACGTGCCTACATAGACACTCGTTTGTCCAGCACCCCACGTACATGAACACAAATGAACGTAATAGATTTTTTTAAAATTGCAAATAAATAATATTAAGAAATACAACAGAATATTGTGACTAAATGACTTTATTTCATTATTAAAATTAGTAATTATTATGTTAAATAATTACATGTTAAAGTAGCATTCTTCTCTGCCTAAGTTTAAGGGGGCGGCGCCCCTGCGCCCCGTATTGACCAGCCGCCACTGGTACCGAGTATCATGTGGCACGCATGCACTTCATGTTGAGCCAATGTTTTTTCTCTCTCACCTGCTGTGGAATTGTGGGTAATCATCTCATCTGCTCTGTCTTAGTGTGCGTCTCTCCCTTGAATAATCAACATCCATGCGCACACTGTTTACTATAACACTGTGACCACATGTGTACGTGTAAAGTATCTTTTTTTTTTTGTGTGTGTGTGTGTGTGTGTGTATGTGTAAAAGTCGTCCTTTCACATGCACATGTACAGTTTATATAACACATGTGTATGCACTTGTAAAGCAAAAGATTAGAGAGGTTAAAGATCCATTTTTTCCCTCTCTCTCTCTCTCTCTCTCTCTCCCTCTCCCTTTCAGCCTGCACTGTTTGTGTGTGTGTGTGTGTGTGTGTGTGTGTGTGTGTGTGTGTGTGTGTGTGTGTGTATGTGTGTGTGTGTGTGTGTGTGCGCGCTTCTTTAGACACTGTGCCCCTCCCTTCCG
The DNA here is from genome assembly GCA_011419295.1 of Clarias macrocephalus. Classification (NCBI taxonomy): domain Eukaryota; kingdom Metazoa; phylum Chordata; class Actinopteri; order Siluriformes; family Clariidae; genus Clarias; species Clarias macrocephalus. The sequence goes on along the minus strand of JAAGKR010007013.1, from coordinate 546 downwards.
CCTCTTGCCTTCACATACACACATACACACAAACTCTAATGTAAACAAGACTCTGTCGTGATTCTTTTCAAAGATAAAGTGCAGGTTAATTTGTTTTATTTTTACTTTACCGCAGTGATTCCGTTAGTGTGTGCGTGAACTCGAGTGTCAATAGAGAGATTTCTTGTTTATTTTCCCAATGAGTCAGTGTTGGGAGCGTGCATGTACGTGCAAAACCATATTTTAGGAATAAAAATTATATGGTAAATTTATCTGGTAAATCAGACTTTATTATGAAATTAACAGGAATTATCAAACCACAGACATTTTAGATTAAAACTTTTTTAATGTGCATCGGACTCTAACATGTAATATATTTTTCAATCATGTTTAATCATGACTGTTTTCCTTAAAATATCACTTTGTTCATTTTTACTACATTTAATACAAGGATTTTTGGCTGCCAAATGCTGCCAAACAGGTACGGAGGTAATAAAAAACGATAAGGACTCCATAAATGGGCATAAAATCAATAATGACTCAATAACAGCACTACCAAGCCTTAAC